>JAADVL010000526.1:0-22703 GCA_023334995.1 Pythium sukuiense | reverse complement strand
GAACCACACCAGGATTCCTTGCGAATGTAGCCATCAAGTTCATGTTTCTTACAGCGCTGGTGATTAGTACATGTGTTTTAAACAAACCGTGTCACGTTCTGGCGAAGTTTTCAGATCGGGTCACCTTTTGCAATATTCCCTATTCAATATCCGCATCAATATCTCCGACGACGCGAAGAAGACGGCGGTGGCTGGTTTCTGATCGACTTCATGGACGCAGGGTCCAGCCCTCAGCCCAGCTCTTCGACGAGTCGACTTGCCACAGAATCGCACGCCCCCGAGATGTTCATGGATGGCTGAACCCACACAACAGTAGTCGATCTGTGGTTGGTGGGCTATCTGATCGATGAGCCTCCTGTCCTCTGGAACGATGCGGGACCCCGCACGGCGCTGCTGAAGAAATTGTTGGTCAGGGATCCTCACGACCGGCCGACGGCGGAAGACGCGCTGCGTGAAGTGCTTCGTCTGGAGTCTGAGTCCATGAACGAGGGGGGCGCACGTAGGGGAGACGCGACGCCGTCCAGTTCCAAGCAGGCAAAGCGGTTGAAGCTGTCAGCTTGATATCCGAATGAGAGTCCACGAGAATCTAGTGAGCCGCGTATGTAGTGATGAGTACGCCGGCTGTACTGTGCGTGTGATGTTTCCAAGCACAGAGCGTGAATACATGTAGTTGTCATTGCTGGGATTTGAATTGGACCAACGCCGGAAAACTGATGGTGACAGTTTGATATCACTATCCGTTTTCCGCCGTTGGTGTTTCCACTACCGTGCACTGTATCATAACGCCCCTGCAAGTGTGGTCTCTGGTGCATCATACATCCATGGGATGTGACACCCCCACCATGAAACGAATCGGAAGCCACTTCCCTCTACAAGCCTTGGTGGTGGTGTGTCCCTTGGCGCTGGGCCACCACAAGATCTCGCGTGCATCAGTCTCAGGTGTAGCTGACGTCAGTGGTGGACTCCACTTAGTGTGGTCCACGCCACACCAGCACCACAGTGGCCCGTTTTCGCTTGAAGTTCGGCGTTTGCACAACGACCCACGCACTGTCCTAGCCAGGGGTCCATTCCCATTCCCACATCCACCCCTCGGCAGTATGTGGCTCGCGCGCGTCGCCCGCTCTTCCTCGTCCTCCGCCGCCGCGCGCGCGTCGCCCGTGTCGCGCCGCGCCATGGCCACCATCGACAAGCCGTTCGTGCCCGAAGAGTACGAGCGCAAGTACCTCGTGGGCAACTACAACGCCGACGGCGTGCGCGGCAAGGAGAACCTGCTCTTCACGCACGGCAACGGCCAGTACCTGTACGACAGCGAGGGCAACCAGTACCTGGACTTCTGCGCCGGCATCGCCGTCTCGGGCCTCGGCCACAACGACGCCGACTGGTACAAGGCGCTCGTGGACGCCGCCAAGGGCGTGTGCCACACGAGCAACCTGTTCCACACCAAGGCGCCGCTCGAGCTGGCTAAGACGCTCGTGGACAACTCGTGCTTCGACAAGGTCTTCTTCTGTAACTCGGGCACGGAGGCCAACGAAGGCGCGTACAAGTTCGCGCGGCTCTACGCCAACCGCGTCTCGCAGGGCACGCCGCTCGAGGGCAAGAAGATCGAGTTCATCTCGTTCAAGGGCGGCTTCCACGGCCGCACGGCCGCCGCGCTCACGCTCACGTACAAGCCGTACATCCGCGAGGCGTTCATGCCGCTCGTGCCGGGCGTGCACTACTGCGAGTTCAACAACATCGAGGACGTGAAGAAGGTCATCTCGGACCGCACGGCCGGTGTGTTCTTTGAGCCAGTCCAGGGCGAGGGCGGTGTGAACCCAGCCAAGCCAGAGTTCCTCAAGGAGCTGCGTCGTCTGTGTGACAAGCACAACGCGCTGCTCATCGCTGATGAGGTCCAGGCCGGTCTCGGTCGCACGGGCAAGCTCTTCGCGCACGAGAACTACGACATCACGCCGGATATCATGACGCTCGCCAAGCCTCTGGCCGGTGGTCTTCCAATCGGCGCGGTGCTCTCGGTGAACAAGGTCGCTTCCTGCGTGACCCCGGGCTCGCACGGCACGACGTTCGGTGGCAACCCGCTCATCTGCGGCGTCGCGCAGACGGTGCTAGAGAAGATCATGGAGCCGTCGTTCCTCGAGAACGTCCAGAAGAACGGTAAGCTGCTCGCCAAGGGTCTGCGCAACCTCCAGGACAAGTACCCAGAGAAGGTCAAGCAGGTCCGTGTGCCTCCAGGACCAGGCGGTCTCTTCATTGGCTTTGAGACCACCAAGCCAGTGGGTCCGCTCATCAAGTACGCGCTCAGCAAGGGCGTGATGATCATCTCCGCCGGCGAGAAGTAAGTTATGCCGTCTAGATGTCACAGTGTCGCTGATGTGAGTACTGACTCGTGTTTGTTGTGTGCGTGTCATCTATCCAGTGTCGTCCGTATGTGCCCACCGCTTGTGGTCAACGAGAAGGACATCAACCTCGTGGTGCAGACCATCGACGAGGCCTTCGCCCAAGATCTTCTGTAAGCGCGGCAGTCGAAGCAGTGGTTCTACAAGTAATGAGAACGAGAAGCGTCTCCTCTCTCCCGTCCCCAGCGTTCATTCTGCTAACGGTCGAGTGCTCTAGTGTATTGGATCAAGTGGTAGTATTACTTCTACAGCAATCGGATCTGGGCCTCTGTGAGTGCCTCGACGGCCCAGGTTGGGTAGTCCTTGTCTGGGAACTGCGCGAGCATGAACTGCTGCACGAATTCCTCGAAGTGGCCGTCGATGATCGACTGGCGCATGCGGCGCATGAGCGACAGCATGTACGTGACGTTGTGGTACGTCACGAGCTGCGCACCCACTCCGCCGTCCTCCTTCTTGAGCAGCAGCCGCAAGTACGCGCGCGTGTAGTTCTTGCACACGTAGCAGTCGCATGTGGAGTCGATGGGTCGCTCGTCGTCTTCACACTCGCCGCCCTTGAGCTTGAGCAGGCCGGAGGGCACGATCGCCGTGCCGAAACGAGCCGTGCGTGTTGGCCACACACAGTCGAACATGTCGGCACCAAGAGCTGAGCACACGACGAGATCCAATGGATAGCCGATGCCCATGACGTAGCGTGGCTTGTTCTCTGGAAGGCGCGCAGTGCACTTGGCGACGACGCGCCAGAAGTCGTCCTTGGACTCGCCGCCAGCGAGGCCACCGATAGCGTAGCCTGGCAGGTCGCGCTTGATGAATTCATCCAGACAGCGGTCGCGCATGCCGCCCTCTGAGCAGTCAAGACCACCCTGCACGATTCCGAACAGGTTCTGCTTCTCCGGGTTGGCGTGGGCTTCCATACAGCGGTCGATCCATCGGATCGTGCGCTCCGTGGCCTCCGCAAACCGCTCCTGGTCGTCGTTGACACTGGACACGACGTCGTCCAGCGCCATGATGATGTCCGAGCCGATGCGGTTCTGGTGTTGGATGGACATCTCGGGCGTGAGCAGCATCTTGGAGCCGTCCACGAAAGACTCGAACGTCACGCCCTCCTCCGTGATCTCGCACAGCTTGGACAGACTCACCATTTGGAAGCCGCCAGAGTCCGTGAGCACGTTACGCGGCCACTGCATGAACTCGTGGATGCCGCCGACCGAGTCCACGAGCTCCGTGCCCGGCCGCAGCGCCAAATGGTACGTGTTGGCCAGTAGGATCTTGCAGTTGATGGGCGGCGCCGCCATTTGCTCGGGCGTCAGGCCCTTGATCGTGCCCTGCGTGCCCACGGGCATGAACACGGGCGTGAGCACGTCACCATGGGGCAGCGTGAGCACGCTGGCACGCGCGCGGTTGTGGCGGCCGACGATCTTGAGCGACAGCGCGCTGGGCATGCGGCGGAAGGACGCGGCGGCGTCCGTCGTCTTCTGGCGCTTCTGGTCGGAGGAGCTCATGGAGGCCACGTGGGAGAGACAGCGGCGGCAGCGCAGAGAGCAGCGCGAGACGCACAGCGGAATGGTGGAGGAAAGAGGTGCGGCGCACAGAGGCAGTCACGCGGAGATGGCAATGGAGAATGGAGAATGGAGTCGACAGGCGGCCTTTGGATGGCAGGGGATGAGAGGCCCTCGGAAGAGTGACATGGCGGATCCTGCGAAGAGCGAAAATGGCAAGTTGGACAGAATGGCAGCTCCCTATTGTTGTCGAAGAATGCGACGGCATTAAGCCACCAACGACTGCGTTGGATATGTTGGTATGAGTTGGATGCTGTGGTGGTGGCGGCGTCTTGTGCAGGCATGACCTGTGCAGTGAGAGATAGACGATGGTGGTCGTGGAATGGGTCTCGGTGCTGACGTGTGGGAGCGTGGGTGAGGTGACGACTTCAAGACAAGGCGGGGGAGAGTGGAATTGAAGTTCCAGTGGAATTTACATTAATGCAGACCTCCGGCGCCACCGCGGGGGTGGCGTGGCCGTCGTCGCGAGAGCGGGAATCCAAGTCATCGCCGTCTCGCTGCAACGCCATGCGCACGTACGAGCCCGCACTGGCACCGAGGGAGTGTAGGGTGAGCAGATAGACGAAGCCGATCAAAAGCGTCCGAGTCCTCCGCCGTCAGCTTACTCCTTTGGGAACTGCACACCGGCGAAGGTGCCGTTCTCACGCTCCTCCTCCCAACGCTCGAGCTACAACCACACACGCCACGTCAGTCTTCTGGATCAAGCGACATACGCAGCAAGGACGGAAGGAGACAGAGGGGAGGGACGTACCCACATGCTTGGGCACACCGAGTTGGCGAACTGGAAGTACTTCTTGCACGAGTCGTTGTCGCCGTCGTTGTTCTTCAGGCAGAGCACATACTCGTTGTATCGGGTCCTATGAAGCACCAACAAAACACGCGCCGATGAGTCTAAAAAGCGCCAACGAATCCGCGTCGAAGCGCTGGTCGTCGTACCAGCAGTGCTGCGCCTGGTTCTGGTTAGGGAAACGAGGGTCGATCGGCGTGGTCTTGAGTCCGGCAGGCATGATGGCGATGGGGAAGCGGAGTCTTCGACGGGCGAGTGGTTGCTTACTGTGGGCGAAACACCACGGCGGGTCTGGTGGTCTGACCGCCGCTCACACGCCCGGCCTCCCCTTCACACTCGTGTTTTTGCAACACCTCTGCGCTTTTTAGCCAACCATCAGTCGTTCGGCTTTATTTGCGCCAATCATATCAGCCTCATTTTAAAACAGCATTTCATCCAATCCCAAAATGCCAATATTCAGCCAATACTGGAAGCCTAAATATTACCCAATCAGAATCGCTCATTTGCTGAAATTGGTTAGACTCGAAATAGAGACTGGGAACTCTCCTGCGACAGCGTTCACAGTCAGTGCCGCATCAAGATCAGACCGCCGGCCGTCGGAAGCTAGCGTCTCCGCGCCATCGCAGCGTCTCCCGCGTATCCGCCTGCAGCCACCGCGTAGCTAGCTATCCGCTTGTGCACGCTCCCGCTCTGCTGCGTCATTTTCCGACCACTCCGGCGTTTAGACGCCCCGTAGAAAGTACGCGCCCGTCGATCTCATCTGCTGAACTTTCTCGCGTCCAGAGCTCTTCGTGCGAGCAGCTCATTTCCCCATTTCCATCGTCATGAGCGCTGTGGACGACGTGGACGCGCGCCTGTGTCGCCTGGAGGAGGCGCTGCAGCTCACGCAGACGCAGCTGCTGGAGCTCAGCACGCAGCGCGTGTACAACCCGACGCTGGGTGTGGACCAGGACCACGGCGGCCGCAGCGTCGCCACGCTCGAGATCGCGGTCGTGGCGGCGCGCAACCTGCAGTTCCAGAGCGGCTTCCTCGCCGGCAAGGGCGCCTACGTGCGTGCCACGCTCGAACCGCACGGCGCCGCGCTCGACCACGAGCCCAAGACCACGACCAAGCGTAGTGTCATGGCCACGCCTTGGTGAGTCGACTTCGTAGCTTGGTGAGGTGGGAGGACGGTGTCTGATGGTGATTTGTGTGCGATTTGTAGCTGGCAGGAGGCTCTGGTGTTCCACGGCATGACGCTGCTGCACTCGACACTCGTGGTGGACGTGCTGCAGGACGAGCGCATCGGCGCCGACCGCGTTGTGGGCTCCGTGGCCATCGACGTGAGCTCGCTCCACGACCAGCGGCTCAACGAGAAGTGGCACACGCTCAGCACCAAGGACGGACAGCCCACATATGGGCAGCTGTACCTGAGCTGCCGCCTCAACCGCTCGCAGGTGCGACCTCGCCGCTGGATACATTTCGTCGTAGAACCACTTTGGCTGACTGGGTTTGCCATTATGAACAGATCTTCGCGCTGGAGCTCGAGAGTGAGCTGCTGCAGAACCAGATCCGCGAGCTGCGCGACTTCGTGCAGCGTCAGCGCCGCTTCTCACTGTCACTCGGCTCCTCAGGCATCAGTGCCGTCCGCACGGCCAGTGGCAGCTCGCTGGACGGCAAGGAGGTCCAGATCCCATCCATGACCATGGCTCGCACTCCACCGCGACGCCTCGTCACGGGCGACCCACAGTCACGGCTCCAGGCCATGCACTCTCCTGTCGTCGCTATGCGCAAGCGTGAGCGCCGCATGAGTTCCAGCACCAACAGCCAGCTTGTGTCGCCTTCGGAGATGGCTGCCGCCGGCTTCAACCTGCAGATGCCGTCCGAACCCGAGCCTGGTCCGCGGTTCAAGCGTCGCAAACTCGAGCCCGTCACAGAGACCCACGTGGACTCGCTCTCCATGCGCCTTGCCAACTGGCTGCTACCGACGTCCAACGACACCAGCACGTCGCCAGCCAAGCCTGTGTTTGGCCACACGCAGCAGCGGTCGCCAACCCAGTCCGCAGACACCCGGCGTCGCCCTCATGGACGCTCCAATATCCACAAGAAGAAGAAGAAGCCGTCGTCGGCACTCGCGGCCATCGAGCAGTGGCTCTTCAACGACCCGAACCAGTCGCCGCCGGGGTCCGTGGATCTCGTGCACGCGCAGATGCGCGCCGAGAGCTGAGCGCCGAGAGCTGAGCGCCAAGAGCCACCACGCCGGCCATGATTTGTTCCACTACCCCCATTCACAGAAACGCCCAATTTTGTAAATATAAGGCACTACGTCTCGCTCTATCTTGTCTTCCTCTTGTAGTCTGCGTGAGCTAGCGGAAGGTCGTGGTCTCGTTTCCTACGATGAGATAGGACGGGACGTTGTCGCTCGACACTGGCGAGGAGCTGTCCACACACACGATTCCAGAGTCAGTCTCCGATAATCCTAACATCAGGCACTGCGAGGGCTTGAGTACGTACTAGGGGGACTCGGGCGGGATGCTGGCGTCCGACAGTCGTCGCTTCATGAGTCCTCGCCAGCCGCGGCGTCGGCGGTTCGTCTCCTGGAAGGCGATATACCGCTCAATTACATAGGCTTCGCCGGTCTTGACGAGCATGGCGATGGCCGGCAGCAGCGGCAGCGGTGCCGTGAACCACGGAGCCACGAGCCGCCGCGACTGCGTGAGACACACGAGGATGGCGACGGCCACGTTGGCCATGGACAGCGCGTTCCAGATCGCGTAGCGCCGCGAGAACGAGGTAGACGCGATGGCGAGCGACACGATGCCCATGATGGGCGCCAGGAACAGCGTCAGTGGCGGCAGCAGCAGCACGGGCATGAGGATCGTCGCGCTGCACTCCGTGTCCACTTCGCCGTTCGTCACACACCGGAGGTTCACGACCATCGCGAATGTGATGGCCAGATCCACCATGAGCAGTCCGAGCAGCGCGCCGTGGACCATCCACGAGGCCGAGAGCCAGCGACTCTGTGGCACGTTGGTCGGCAGGAACAACCGCCGCAACAACGACTCGATGAGCTGCTGTTTGGTGCGGTCCGAGAATCGGTCGTCGAGCTCGTCGGCTGAGATGAGCACGCCAGGAACAGGCAGCGAGCCGTCCACCGGGCCGAGCCAGCCTTCGTAGAACGTCTGTCGACGGCGGCGGCGAGCGCTGGAGCGGCCACCACGACGCCCTTCGACCACACGGCCACTGCGCGGGTGGTTGTTGAACATCTCGGGCGAGTCAAAGTCGTTTGGGTGGCCGCCGTTCAAGAACAAGTTGTCGACTGAGCCCGATGTGTTGGAGCGGATGCGCAGCGCCTCCTCTCGGATGCTGCTCACAGTCGACTTGTGGCTTGGTGGCCCACTGCCGATCGAGCCACGACGCACGTACGCCCGGGAGTTGGGGTTCGAGGACGACGACGGAGCCGGCGCGTAGCTCCATCCACCCGACTGCGAGTCGTACGCAAGCAGCGCGTCCTCAGTGGGCAGCGCACGCCCATAGCCGTCCATCGAGTCCAGTGCACGCGTGCTGTACGTCCCATACCCGCCACTTCCGCCACCGCGTCCACCAGAGTTTGGGGCCATACTGCTGCCTGTGAGCGACTGGGCCTGCGACGTCGGTTCGAAAGCGTACACGCCACCGCCGCTCTCGGCCGACGCTGTGGTCAGCAAGATGCCAAGCTTGAACTCCTCGCCACAGTCGACGTCGTCGCCCACGTAGAAGCGACCGAGGTAGATGCGCAGGCCTCCCAGCTTACCAGCGCCGGCCGTGCCAGCAGAGACCGTAGCCATCTTCTTCTCCAGGAACTGCGCGACGGGCAGCAGCGTTTCCACGAGCCGCACTTCTTCTCTCGACACGACACGCAAAAGCTCGTTGAGCTCCGCGACGAACTCGATCCACGGCTCGTCGATGAACGCCGTGAGTTCGGGGCACTGAGGGATGGACCGCACGAGCAGGTCGCTCGGATCCAAGTAGAACGGCGACTCGTACGTGCCACGGCCAGCAAACAGCAGCACGATGGGGAGCGACGGCTTGCCGATCTTGGTGGTCGGCACACACGCCGACTGCAAGCTCTCCTTGTTCAGCAGCTCCAAGTACACGAGCGAGTAGTCGCCCGAGTACCCGAGCTTGAGTGCGTTGAGCAGTCCTCGCGCACGCGGTCCTTTCATACAGGCGTGGTTGTAGCGAGCGATGATGCGCTTGAGCGCGTTCACTCGCAGGTGGCGACGGTAAGCGAGCACGGCTGAGGCGCCGGGCAGACACAGCAGCACGACGATTCGGTACACGAACTCGCCCCAGCTGCCGAAGAAGTTGGACGGCCACGCGAGCACGGCGTTGATCCGCTCGGCCAGCAAGCGGAACTCTTCCTCGTACAGCACGGGCCTGAGCTGCGGTGGTACTGTGAGCCGCAGCTTAAGCGGCGCGTCGCGGTCGTTCACGCCCGAGAAGTAGATGCGGGCCATGTGCTCGTGGAGATCGCGCTCCACGAGTTTCGGGTACCCGACACGAGGCCAGTAGAGCCAGCGAAGCAGGAACGCGAAGCGGCTGCGCTGTGTGGACGCGATGGCCGCACTGAGCAGGTGCTGACGCTCGCCCTTCGTGGACGCTGCACCGCCTGGGATGCCGCCGCGACCGCCTTGGCGACCGCCACCGACGTTGCGGGTGTAGCCTGGCTCCTTACGGCTTCGACAAGCGAATCCGAGCAGGATCAGGAAGCCGACGATGCTCAGCAGCACGACTGCGAAGCCCAGGAAGCCACCGCAGGCGTCGAGGAGTTGCTGGATAGGCGACACACAGAGATCGCCAGAGTATCCAGGGTCGCATGTCCACATGCAGGCCTCAGAGATGGCGCCAAAGCCTACGTAGTGGGCGTTGGACGGTGCGTTCTTGCACGGCAGACACTCTTCGCTGTTGCTTTCGGCCTTGAAGGTGCCCGGGAGACACACGCGGCAGAAGAGACCTCCGGATCCAGGCGGACACGGAAACCCAACAAACGAACCACTCGCGGCAGGCTTCACGTCGGCGGGAGTCTTCGATGGCGGCACTGGGATCGTAGGCGCCTGTGCGTCTTTCTCGGCCTGAGCATCGCCACCGCTGTCCACGTGGCTGGTGAGAGACGTTGCTCCACCGGCGACCGTGTAGTTGCCTTCAAACCCGCTTGTGCACTTGTCCACGTCGTTTTGCTCGCAGCCGTGAAGCTGCAGACGTCCACCGCCGCCTCCACCGCCACACACACGCTTGGTAGTCGCAGTCGCAGTTGCGGTCGCTGCAACGGCAGCCGCCGCTGCGTCGTTGGCTGCCAGAGAAAATGTCTGCAGTGCAGTCGTGTTCGTCGCGCGTGTGGTTGCTGGGATATCTTCGCCGATCTCTCGCAGCTTCTTGTCGGAGAGCTCCAGACACATCGCACCGCCGCCGACGGCGCTGATGCGGCCGGAGCCCTTGAGATAATCAGCGATCGTAAGACCCAGGAAGCCACCAGAGCCTCCTCCTCCGCTGTTGATGCCGCCGTTGCCGTTGCAGTGCACTTGGCCGTTGAGCACGACGCCACGCGCTCCGATCATCACCACGCCGCCACCGGCACCACCATCCACGCAGCCGCCGCCGGAGCCCAGCATGCCGATCCCACCGCGCGTGCCGTACGCGAGACCACCACTAGCATAATCGCCGAGTTCGTTGACAGCGCTGGAGTCGGCGCCACGTCCGCCGTAGCCGCCACCGCCGCCCACTGAGCCAACACAGTCGCCGCTGCCCGGGCCTTGATTGGCCAGCAGCCCACGTCCACTGGATGAGACGTACGCGTCGTCGCCCAGCGAGATCTCCTCTTGAGCACACAGGAGCACAGCGCTCGCCGCGAGCGTGACGCTGGTTGTTGGCGATGTCTTGCTGGTCGTCGCCATGCCAATGGAAATGGACGCCGACGCCTGCAGGAGCATCGTAAAGTTGGACATCTTGACGAACGACAGGAACGACGCCACTGATAGTAGACTGGTGACAGGAGCGGCCGTGGACTGGAACTGCTTCGGGTTGCAGGGCTGGAAGCGAGCGTCGAGGGCGGTGGCTTGGGATGCATCGAGACTCGCAGCGTCAACTGAAAGAGAGCCATTCGCGTGCACAGCTAGTGAGCCCACAGCGACGACACCACCAATGTACACGTCCTTCCCTCCAATGAGAGAGAGCTCACCGGTCTCGCTGGAGATGCGGGCTTCGATGTGGATGTTGTTCACACTGGCGACCGTAAAACACTTTGTGAAGCGAAGCAGCACCGATGCGTCCAGTGACACGGCGTCCGCACGCACGATGGCACCGTGGTGGGGGAGTAGTACGCGTGCGTCGCTGGTGACGAGGATGTTTCGGGCGGTAATGTCCACAGTCTCAGCGTCGGTCGAAGATGACAGTGAGGTGGTAGGAGACATAGCTGAAAGAGACGAGGAAGAGACGCCAATGTCCAACAGGAACGATCCGTTGTGAACATCGAGATCGCCGCCAGGTAGATAGAGTGCGCGTGTGGACACTGCGGCTCCGTTGCTGATCTCCACGCTGTCGAGGTGGCGGTGTGACTTGTCCACGATCACAGGAGTGACAGCGCCGCCTCCGGTGGAAGCGGGTCCCGCATCGTCGGTATCGTCTAGGGTTTGAACAGCACGACGATTCGTGAGCATGAGCGCAGCTTCACTTCTCGCCTCCGACGTCGTACTCGATGGCGCGGAGCGAACGACACGCAGATACGTCCCGCCAGCGCCGCTCAAGGCCCGCTGTTCGACCGCGTGGACGAGCTTCGTGAGTCGATCGCGCAAGTCTGTGTCAGCCTCGCCAGTGGGGACCACGAGGCTGCCTCCACTCACATCGATCGCGTGGTCGTCCAGTTGGCTGGAGACGTACGCGACGTGGACGCGGCCACCGCCGCCGCCAGGCACACAGTCGGCCGCACCTCTGAAGCTCGAGGCGCAGCACGCGTCTCCGCCTCGCGCGTGGATCACACTGTCGGTCAGCGACAACGCCGTCGCGGAGACAAACACACTGCCGCCCGAGCCTCCACTTGTCGCTGGGGATTCGCACGACGCGTCCTCGCCATTCGCGATGATCGACGCGCCGGTCATCATCACGAGATCTCGCGACGCGACCACTCGCATGCGGCCGCCGCCAGCGACAGAGTTATTGGAGACCGTGGAGCCACTGCCCAGCAGCATCAACGCGGCGTCTTCACTCGCAGCGTCGTCGTCTTCCGCCATCGCCGTCTTCCACAGCGCTTCCAAGTCCCAGGCGCCGGCCGCGCGAACAGCGTCAGGGCCGGGCGTCCGCGTGTCGAAGAACGCGCCGAAGATTTGCTGGTCGGGCGCCGTGGTCTCGTTCACGAACACGCGCTTGCCGCCGCTGCCGCCGTGGCTCGCGCCCACGAGGCCGTCGCCCGTGAATAGCAGAGACCGTCTGCGCACGCTGGTGGTGTTGACTCGCGCTTGGATCGACGCGTCGGTCTCCAGTCGCACGAACGACGCGTGGACGCTGACGCTGGCCGCGTGGAGCTCTGCCTTGGGCTGCAGCACCAGCATCTTGCCCACGCTGAGCTGCAGCGCGCAGTCGTCTCCGTGGATCTCCACGTGCACGCCGTCGCCCAGCACGAGGTCGCCCGTGAGCTCCCAGCGGCAGTCCAAGTCCGTTGTCGTGACGTTGCGGACGACGTGCGCGCCGCAGCGGAAGGCCACGGACTCGCGGAAGCCGCAGGACGCCGTCGTGGCGTTCAGCTCGCAGTGCTGCAGGAAGTCGCTGCAGTGCGGCAGCGACGAGGCGTCAGCTATGAGCAGCAGCGCCGCCGACAGCAGGCAGCGCAGGGACGCGCGCATGGTGGTGGGGTCGTCGCGCTAGTCGCTCGCAGTCAGAGGACGGAGTGGTGGCGTCGGAAGCAATGCCGCGAAGAGCTCTTCGCCTGCAGCGGATGGCTTGTCTCTGCCGGGTAGAGATCGGCGAAAGTGGCTCACCGACACAGAGCCAACACAGGGGCGTTAGCGGAGGTTGGCGTGAAGGTTCAGATGCTAGTTTCATTCACGAAAGGGGAGAAAGATGTTGCGGCTGTTTTTGTAATACTCTGATAGATTAAACTAGTTCTGGCTAATAAGCGGGTGGGATAAGATTCATGACACGGCGATGCGTTTTTTCACACATGGCAGGGGGCGTTGTTGTGACCAAGTGAAAGGAGAGAATGACAGTTACTGTTGCCCATCCCAAATATTCGGTGTGTATCCTGGATGGTGGAGCATTTCGTGTCGTCCATGGCCGACCCTGTTTCTACGAGGTTATAGGTATGATTCACGAACTACCCTTCAACTCCACCGACTTGTGATTCTAGTCAGCTCACGACCACATCAGTACTATCACTTAGTTTTGTGGTCTCGTTGGAATATCTGAATGAATATCTTGCCGCACACACGCGTGGGATCACGCAGGGGGCGGGTGCAGGGCTCGAGCGAGATGCTCTACAGCATTTAGAAACAGTACGATAGACTCAGATTTTCACACCCCAGTTTTGTCTTTCTATCATTCTATTTTCTCCGCCTTTACCCTCAGTTCTCATTCTATTTTCCTCCGTTGGCCTCCTGCCCTGTGCAAGGAGGTGCTGTGTTGGCAGTAGTGATGCAGACAAGCACGAGGATAACTGAACATCAGTAATAACTACTGTAGATGCTCAGGGTTGTTGGTTATTCTCAGGTTAATACGCCATCTAGTGCGGAACTCTTGTACGTCGAGGTAGTGCCGGCGCGTACGACTTGACTTGCCCAACATCGCGCCTGGACCCTCGAGTCTCTATGACATGGAGTCCATGCAGGTCATCAAAAGGATCACTTGATCTGCATCATTACCTCCCGTTTCATTGACCAAAACTGTGCGTGCAAACGTTTTGCAGACACGTAACCCTTTTGTTCGCGATACAATCTCTAATGTAAGGAATTCCTAATGTTGTGGCTCGGGTTCTTGTATAACCTAGCATATTGCTAGGTTTTGCCCTAACAATTCATAGAATTGTCGTATCAATTCCTGGCTCCATTCAAAAGGGTTAACCGTGCAAAGTTCGTCGCATCGCGAGATGTCCAACAGTCATGTTGTTGGCCAATGAAAACGGTCGTGGATGCAGACAACATCCGACGGGTTGGGACCGGGTCTGAGAAGCGCCATGCGCGACTGTGCTCTCAACAGAGGCCACGAGGCTGCGCCACGCATGATTCATGCGAAAGTATCAATATACAGAGGGCCGTAATCAAGTACATTTGTGAGTTTGAAGGTCGCCCATGTTGCCAAACGGTTTGAGTCCAGGTTTCGGGATGGCGTCACTATCCCAGGTGACCGTTTACCGAAGAACGTTCCGGTCTTCAACCTTACCGGTCTCGATGACGACCACCTGTCCACTTGGTCCGACACCAATCCCATCTACGACTACAGGCGCTGTGTTGATATGATTGAGAGGAAGAGACAGATGATGCAGAACGCAATAAATGGAGGGAGTGTCGGTATACGGTGAAGCAACGACGGCCGTGCTTATTGTTTGGTGGATTCAAGTTAGCCCAGGAAATGGCATCACTGATTTCATCTACTAGAGAACAGGTAATGGTGCTGTCCCAGGAAAACCTAGACATACAACTATATGATTCATCTACCAATCCATCAGTATTCTGGACTTCAATTGAGATGTCAACTTTCTCGAAGCATTCCAATCCTAGGTGAATTTCCCTCAAAGAAGTTTCCCTGTATTGATATTTCATCTGTACCCACAATCAATCTCAGCTCAACCTAAGCATCCGCGGTTTTGGCGACGATGTGACTCAGGTTGGTTTGCTGCTCCCACCCGCTTGCTAACTGCGACTTGCAAGGCTTTCTTCTTCTCCGCGCTCGTTCGTGATACCGTCGTGGCTGGGATATTTGACCTCATTTATACAGCGCTTCCTCTTCTCTGGTGACAATGCCGACCAGATTGCACGATATTTGTACCAGCGCTGTTGTACAGCCAAAGCGTATCGTCGTCTGTTGGGACCCAGCGTTTCGTGTGAGCAGCAGCAGCGTTTCCATACTTGATCATAGAGGCCCGCTCATCGACGAAGCGGTAAAACGCAACGTGTACCCTCATCGTCGCCTGGCGTGCGCGAGAATGATGTGGAGAGAGCGAGTTGAGCAACAACCAATCCAAGCTGAGGTGGTTGAATGTCGTTGGTTAGCGTATGAACGCTGTACAAAGGGTATGGATCATTCTGTTGGGTGAAGTGCCAGACCTAACATCTCCAAATAATGTAACCACAATGATGAATATATATTCTGAGTTCCGTTGAATCTTTCCAAACTGGGGCGGTTTGCCGAACGGTTTGAAGTGCTTCATGCCATTTGATTGGATGAAATGGCGATACCAGTTGTCCTGTAGTCTAGAAAACGGGCCAACACTATGGGGAAATGTATAGCTGCAAAGATAGCACAGAAAACATAAACAGGAGAACACCAAAGAACAACAAGTAGGACATACAGACACGAAGGATAACACACCATCAATGTCATTCTGCATTTTGCCAACATCGACCAAGCGACCTACCCAAGAACCTACCTTCTTTTGGACCAAGTCCTGACATTTGGTAGTACTTGTTGTACTTTCCAGGGCTACCCCCTCCTTTCAAAGATTCACACAATGGTGAATGCGGTGCGTACCAAGTATGGCAGAAAAACCGTGCTCGAGGCTGTCGGGGGTTTGTTCGATGACACGCGTATGACCCAACGAAGACACGCAATACACCATTCGTAGTGGGTACGCAATCGGATATGGACGGCTTTCCCTACGTAGGCGACAGAGGACACGATGAACATTTCTATCTGCTCATCACATCTCTCGTGATGTTGACGACAAGCATCCAGATATTGTCGTCCGGGACGTCGATCTTCCGCGCAGATGAAACTTTCAAGCTCTGCGACTTGTACATAAGAGGGACTGGGTTGCGGTGTACACTCGCTACTGTGCATTGCAGCCAGCTCGATTCACTCGTTTTTGAGACAGTCACTACGGATCTTTGTTCTCGTGTGTGTGATAGCTGCTTACAATCAAGTTGAACTGCCGTTTGCCAGTGAAGAAAGCACGATGGAGAATAAAAAACGGGGGGGGGGCACAAGAATGGATCCAAAACCCATGCGCCAGGAGGTTGTCGAAGCGCATGCAACGTTGACCTTCGGCTCGACCTCCTCCCTCCTCCATCGCCGGTGCACTCGTACGTAGGTTTCTCATCTCACGTCGTTCCTTGGCTCCTGACGAATCGTACTCGTACATGGGGGCTCCTGGCGATTGCGAGAATGACTTGGCGGCTTGGCTGTGGCTCCTGCCTCGTCGCGTTTCCAACTGCCCCACCATGTACTCGCGGATGTGGAATCGGATCCTCCGCATGAACGACGCTTCCGTGACGCTTGCGTGTGGGACCCACTTCCATTCTGATCTGCGAAGACCTGCGAGCTACCCAAGTACAGAGGCTGGTTGGAAAATCAGAGTTGGACAAGGTGTCATGAAGTAAAAAGAAGTGTACGTACCAGAGCGGGGTCTTCGCGATAATTGCGTCGGAGCCCTCTGGTGACGAACGCGCGCATAGAAGCACCACAGCCGGTCATCGAAGGAGCGTCAACTAGGGTAGCGTTCCGGTAAATGCGAACGTGCTTGCGCTGGCCGTAGCGGAGCTTGAAGCTGACACCGTCTTCAGCGGCTGCACCGGCTGCACTCAGTTGCACCGTCGGCGCCGTCAACAAGAATGACGTACTCTTGTTCATCTGACGCCAGACTGGTAAAACTCGTCCCGCGCTGGCGCTTGTGGCTCGCCTGGATGGTCTTGAGCGGCGCAAACAGTCGGCGGGTGTCATTGTTGAGCTGGTCGATGCGATTCACGACCTCCTCTCGATGCGCCACCGTCTGGCGCTCCATCGAGGCAGTGTGGTCGCGCGCCATTCGTTCCATAGCGGCAGTGTGATCGCGAACGGCAGCGGCATGTTCACGGGCTCGTTCTTCGGCGGCGGCTGCGGCTGCTTGGTCGTTGGCGGCGTCGAGCTGGGCGAGCAGTCTGTCCACCAGGGTCGTAGCAGTCTGGCGCGCGTCACGCTTGTGCTGCAGGTCGCGCTGGAAGGTGGCGCAGTTCAGGCATGCCATGGTCGCTCGGTAGGACTTGGTGGCTTGGTGGCGGGTCTGGAAATGAGGGCATCAGGTCCATCAGGGACTCCTATATTCGGAACGTATTTGAAGTGTATGAGGGACACACGGAACATTCGGGATTTTGTGTCAAATTGGTGTGGTCGTCATGAGTGGTGATCCAAGTGGAGTTTTGGGTGATTGACGTGTCTGTGAGTTGAGGTGTACCACACACAAAAAAGCACGCGCCGCCCTACGTATTTACCGAGAATATTTGCTGAGTGGCGCAACTGCTTCTGGACTCATAACTGACTATCTGTGCGAATATTCCACGACTGTTGGATGGATAGTTATGCGCATAGGCAAGCGAATAAGCTAGGACGGCAAAATAGGACCAAGCAAACCGTTACAGTAACCGGTTCCAAATCGATTAGACGTATTTGATCTTGATACTTTTCCGGCAAGTATTATAACCGACACTGAGTGCGACAACGATGGAGCTGTGGCTGTACTTGCGCAAACACATGGCCGACAAGGTGGCCAAGATGACCTTGAAGCGCCGGACCGCATTCCTAGTAACGCTAGCCAACGGAGCTACTGATATAAGCTTCCTGAACGATACGGACCGCGTGTTGGCGTATCTAAAAAATACAGCTCAGCGAGCTCACGATGGAAATACATGATGCATATACACGAAGCAATCAAGTGCGACCCGTCTCTGGTGAAAGAGAGTGTGCGCAAGATCTACAGCAATGAGAGCCCGTCTCAAGGTCGAGCGTTCTGGGGAGATCGAAAGCAATGTGAAGAGTCAGAAACAGGAGATCACCCTCAAAGACAGACTTGCCAGCGAGCAGAGTGTGCTCCGTGAAAAATTAAGAGTCTGTTTGCATCGACGGGGCTTCCGTACAAGCCGCTGACAGCCGCTCATGCAAAGAAAGTTACAACGACATTCGCTCAGAAGCTGCAGGATCTCGTGTATCTTGCCCTCTGGTTGTTTCAGCCAGCCCTCCGCAGTAACTGGGCAACCATGCGTTACACGACATCACGTCCTACAAAGACAGATGGTATTGTGGCTTGCAGCAATTTTGTCGTATCTGGTGGTTATTTCTCTCTTTTAGATCGACTCCCTGTCTAAGTAGATCATTTTTATAAAATAAATCTAAGCGGAGTCGGGTGATCAGCCCCGAGATATTTTTCTACCTCGCTACAGTGCCTTAGTTTTATTATATCTGGCCAGTTTTAAATTAAAAAACTCGTTTTTGCGATTCTGAAACGCAAAAACAAGCAAACAAAATTAGTTCTCCATTGCAAAAGGAAGCGCATGTACTCGAACGATTTCAGGTGGCGTGCTATTGCGCTCATTCATGTGTATGGCGTGAACATATCCTACGTCAGCGACATCTTGGGTCCTACGGTACGATCTCTTGAGCGCTGGTATCTCATGTTCTTGCAACGTGGTACTGTGCGCGATGGAGGTGTGAAGGTCCGAAGCTCGCGGTGGCCACCGCACATTCTTGCTGAGGTAGGTGCGTACGTGAAGGCGCATCCAACGTTCTTTCTGGAGGAGCTTCGAACGTTTATCAAAGCCCAGCATCCTGATCTCAAGAACACTTCCTTGAGCACCATCTGCCGCGCGCTCAACTTCGATTTGAACCTGTCACGCAAGGTGCTGACGAAGGCTGCCCGAGAGTGTGTCCCCCAAGAAGTGGACAACTACAAGGCCAAGTTAGAAGCGGTCTACTCTTATCCACAACAGCTCCTGTTCATCGACGAGACGTCGAAGGACGGCCGTCATGCGTATCGTCGTTACGCCTGGTCGACGCGGAATACCGCAGCTGTTGTCAAGCTGCCGTTCCGTCGTGGCAACCGCGTCTCCATCCTCGCAGCACTCGACTGTCGTGGCTTTGTGGCGTGGGAGACAACGTCTGGCACATTTACGCGCAGTTCGTTCCACGATGCGTTCGTTCGCCAAGTGCTGCCTCTCCTCAACCCGTGGCCATTGCCTCGATCGATTGTTGTGATCGACAACGCCAAGATACATATGTATCAAGAACTCGAAAAGGTACGCGTTGCCATTTACTCTGCTGCCTACTTTTGCTCACGACTGTATGCTGCAGGTCGTCCACATGGCCGGTGCCAGGCTCATCTTTCTGCCGCCTTACTCGCCCCACTTGAATCCAATCGAGTTTGGATTTGGGAGGCTCAAAGCGTGGGTGCAAAAGAATGCCAACCTCGTGTTCCCTCTGCACCCGGAACTGGTGTTGAAAGCTGCCATGCCCAAGTGCTGCGAGTCAAGTGGGTTCCTTGGCGTGTATGCCCACTGCGGGTACGAAAACGGAGCACTTAGAGAGTCTGTGTTTGGAAGCAACGATGAATAGATTACTGTTTAGATCTAGACGATGGCGTTCGCCTCTTCATCGCTCATGTGGTCTACGTCGTGCATGTCCTCGTGTGGTGCAACAGCGGTCGGCACTGGCGTAAACTCGTGGAAGATACCCTGCGTGAAGATATCGTGCTGTGGGTGGCGCAAAGCCGACCGCAGAGACGAAACGCGAACCGGCAACTTCACCCACGCTCCGCCGATCAGGACTTCGAGCTCACCGACGTCAGAGACTGCGTCGCGTGCGTTCTGCGCACGGGTTGTTTCTGCGATTGCAGTGTCCAACGCCATGGCCTGGCGCGTGGTGTTGTCGTCTGGTAGGCTCACGGGGGTGCCGTCAGGTTGACGCGCGTGTGTGACGACCACGTGGGCGGTAGTAATCGGGCCGAGAGTTGGACCGGTCCGCGTGAAGGCGGCCACAGCCTCAGCAGACTCGGCAATTCGCGAAGCGGTTGCGCGACGGAGAGAGTGCAAGGTGCTTCCAGCTGGCGGGGAGAGGTAGACGAAGAACTCGAACAGAAACGAGCTGGCAACACGATCGCCGTAGTCGTCAGCGTCTGACGTACCGACAACGAGGAGGTCGGCATCACCTTTGGTGATCTTGGCCCAGCGAGCACGAAGCAGAGTCTCGAACGACGAGGCCGCCATCATCTTGAACCTCGCCTGCGGGGCGTTCTTGCTGTCCTTGAAGTAGACGTTCCCGTCGAGGAGCTGGCTCCCATCAGTTGAGAACGGAGGTAGACGAAGTTGACGCATGATCTTCTCTTTCAACACTGCAAATCCATCATCCAGAGTGAACCGCACCTCCCGCGCGTCGCCCTTGCGCGGATTCTTCGATATCTCCCCCCGACGGAACACCACTTCACCACGCAGGTCGCGGTTTCTCGGCAGCACCCCTGCCTTCGGCGTCGCCATGACGAAGAATGAGTGGAGAACCGGGAACAGTCTTACAGTCGATTTTGTCATAACACGGTGTGTTGTGTGACAAAACAGGGTGGTAAATGAAGAAAATATCAAAAACCGCTGTGAAAAGCTCAACTTTGATCAAATTTGGCAAAACAAGGCAGATTGAGTTACAAAACACGGTGGTGGTGCCCATGCCAAGCAAAGGGGGGCTCCTTGGCGAGAAATTGCACCCTTTGGTTAAATTTCGGGACACCCATACCCTGTTTCCCACCCTCCATTCGGAACGGTTCCGAAGAGTGCAAATCTGCGCCAAGGAGGGGCTCGAACCATCGTCAACTGCGTAGAATGATCGGTTCCAAACGACTGAGCCAGGTCGAACCCAACTCATGGATGAATGCATTGAAATGTCTGCCCTCAGTTTTATTTATCTCAAGTTCGATTTAGAGTCTTAGTTCGAGGCACTAGATTTGACCTTCCGACAAATGGGCACTATAGCTTCGTTTTATTCTCACAGCCCTCATTTACCAGGTCCGAGATAATAACAAAACGAAGCTGGCTGGCTTCGATTTGTGGGTCTAGATAGACCCGCAAAACTTCTGCAAGCCACAATAATACCTGTCCTGCTATTAGATCGAAGTCCAACTAAACTAGTGTAATGCTGTCTTTGCAAACAACGGCTCGTTCCTGGGTGGGTTTAAACCTTATTCTCACGAGCCACAGCGCGTCTTTCATACCGCTCCGAGTTGCCTCGCTCCTTCCTTGCAAGCTGGCATCGGGGTTTGTAGCGTGGGTTTGAAGTTCGATTGGATCATCGGCAAGCAGAGGCAGTGCAAGATGCAAGGATGCGCAAACGGTTCTCAACCACACATGTGAGTGGTCAGAAGCAGTGGGTACGGCGACTGCCAACACAATCTCATTTGTGAGGGTCGAATCCAACCTGATGTACGTACCTTTCGACCATCTTGGCTGCATTTTTAAGATGGTTGCCACGCAATCACGATGCGGAAACAGTGGCGGCACGATCAGTCCGAGTGCACAACGTCATCTCCGCCACACGTACGCACGATACCAGAAGTCTCGCGGATCGTTCGCTCTCCACGAGAACGCCGTCGATGGATGCGAGTTCACCCATCGGCTGATGCCCATCTCCTTATTGTCGAGCTCAGTACTGTAGTACTTTTCGTTTCACAGTGGCAACTGAACCGGAGAGGGAGTCAAGTGATTCTCAAACTTGAACTCCTCTATCGTACCGAAGTACAGCACAGTTGAATGGTAGCGGCAAGATACAAGTGCAAGAGCGAGGAGTCTATCAGCCTGGCCATTGTAGGGGAGAAAGGTATTATAATAGACCGAGACACCGTCAATCGAAGCCTGCTCTTCTCATCTGCGCAGTGCGGGCGGAACTGGAGTTGCCAATTTCCTGAGAGCGTGCTCTTTCTTCACACCGAGACGCAGCCGACTGAGTTTTGACTCAGTAAACTCGGTACCACACTGAGGAGTCTCCAGCGAAGACTCTCCGCCCCTCTCCGCCAGATCTTGTGAACCCATTTGCAAACCAAGAATCAGCTTTGCAAAGTTGGTCGTAGAAGATCAAAGCTGGATTCCTTAGAGGCTCCCGAATCGATTTGAGCGGTATACGCTTCTACGAGAGGCAGCACCAGAAGGACTCGGCATGTAGCCAACATCCACCCATCGACTCCACGTCGTTTATTTAGGTACACGATTCTGTAAATTGCTTTGCTGAGGAAGGCGCTACGGGCAAAGCAATCACACACCACGCATTGAAGCGAGAATTTCCAAGCTATCCAGCCTCGCAAGAGTTTGCAACCCAGTCGCATTGATGCGTGTTGCACGGTTGTTTGCCCAGGTGTAGATTTGTGATCTCCGAAATCGCTCACAAATCGCAACGCCACCTCCGCCGAACAAACTTCGTCATCTTCAAATGAATGAGATAAGAATACTCCCGGAACTCCCCAAGAATGATCCTGTTGAGATCTTGCGTACCAGTGGAGTGAGTCAGGGTCTCTCCCCATTCACAGCTGGGATTCGATGCGCTGCGCCGATTGGGCATAACCTTTACGATGAGTTGCATCTCTATCAATGAACCTGTCGAAGACATTTTGTATCTGTGGCCCTTTCAGAATAGATTTGACACCGACAAATGGGTTCAGAAAGGCAAGATCTCCCAACTCAGCGGTTGCCTCGAGGGGTGACGACAACACAGCAATCTTCACGCGATCTTCAGTCGTTGATGCTATCACATCACTTCAGCGCGCCCAGTCTTGCAGCTGAGACCGTGAGGGAGAGGCAAGGGGCGGTTGCACAGACACGGACGTGAGTGGAGCGTACTGCACTGCTCCTCAATTAGTGTGGCTTCGCTTCTTCACTCATGTCAGGAATCAAGGAGAGGCCAGTATGAATTCAGGAGTGGAGGACCGCAGTCTCGATAGTGAAAGGATGTTCAGTAACTGTCCGAATGCATGAGGGTGTGGGTTGGGTTGCATTTCAACTCCAGTCTGTCATCGCGAATGTAAACCAT
>JAADVL010000525.1:0-22708 GCA_023334995.1 Pythium sukuiense | reverse complement strand
GTCCTGCATCTTGATCGTCAGGTGGCTGTCTCCGTGTCGTTCGGTGCTCAAATCTCGGCTGAGACCAGCAGCGATCATCGAGTCTGTCTGCCACAGCATCGGCCCGAGCGATGCGATCAACACATCGAAGACTGAGGGGTCTTGTAGCGCGATGCCTTTGTCCACAGGGGCTCGAGGAAGCGCAGGCGCACGCCGTAGTGGCTCCCATACCTAAACGAGATGACAACAACAAGAAACTTGTCAGAACAAATTCACACCCAGAAAGCCTAGACACCCCAAACGAATTGATCATCACCATACCTTGGCATTGGTCTCTCTCGTAGCGATTCGTCGCAGTGCCTTGGCGATGCGTTCGCTCTCCCGCAGCAACTCCCGCAGATGTTGGTTTTCGCGTTCAGCTTCTTCGCGTTGTTCGCGTTCGTGTGTTGCGGTGTCCTGCCAAGTTGATCCTAGCGGAGCGATCATGAACGGCCCACGATGACCGAGCGAGGCCAGAGGCTGCTTGTTCATCGCTTTGAGTCGAGCCTGCAGAGCCTCGGCCTCCTCCCGCAATAGATTCATCTCTTCTCTCTGTTTGTTTGGGCGTCGATAAATCGTCGCGCCACGGTCTCCGAAGTTCCTTCGAGTGGAACCTTCCTCACTTGATGCGTCGTCGCTAACCAACGCGGGCGTGTGGCTCCCAACGCTGACCAAAACAGGATCATGTGGATCCAATTCAGCGAAGGTCGTCGGCGTTTGATTCGAGGACGAGTCGCTGTCGGAACTTGTCTCCTGGGCTTCGAGGAAGAGCAGCGCAGCATTGAGTATGTCGTCACTGAGTTCGTCGTTGGCTGCGTCCATGAAGCTGCGAGACTCCAATGTGTCTTGTAAGTCCGAGACTGGCTGAGCCATCGTGCGACAGTCGTTGGAGACGCAATGAGATGGAGAACTTCTTGGAAATGAGCCCAAGTCTTGTACTGTAGCAGCCCGAGAATAGTCCTTGCTCCTTCCCACCACAGATTGCATCTTGAATTAGATGGACCTGGAATAACTGATATTTGCATTTCAGAGGAATGACAGCAAGTCCATTTATAAAACGACCCCAAATCCAGTTACCTTGGCTATTTGATAGCTGGATGGGCAAAAATGGACAGCCCCTAATCACGTAAACACCTCAACAGCATCTTGCAGCCACTATTCCAGACAGCTGACTGTGTGACGACGCTGTGTGTGTGTGGAATCCACACACACTGTGGATGGAGGCAGAGCAGACACCATTGGGTTGAGCCATGCGAAACAGTGACTTGGAAATTCCAGGGTAGCAAATGTAACCAAAACGTGATGTTATTGCATCAAATTTTACAGTAAAATTAGCTCAACAAACTGGACACGGATCGCTTCATTGCAGCTTGGCAGGGCAGCTCTTAGTCATGCACCAGAGTTCGGCTGCTGAGAAGCATGTTGTCGACGATGTCGTACGCGTTTTCGCTCCGCTCGGTCGCGATCCGTGAGCACATATCCGCGACCTCCTCGATGGCTGCCTCTCGTGTTGGGTCGTTAAGGTCGCCAACGTCGAGGCGAGGCATGGTCAAGCCACACGTTCGAATGCGGCTGATGGCATCTCCACCGGATCGATTCTCGAGAAGTGGTGGGTGGTCAATGACTGTCCAGAGGAAGTGGTGCATCGGCAAGGTGAAGAACCGGTTTAACTCGCCATCTGTGAAGCAGCGAAACAGCGAGTGGCACACGATGACGGTGCGGGTGGGCTCGTCCACACGCCGCATAACGATCTTGCCCTTGGCGTGGCCCCGGAAATCACCGACTTCCGCCATTGCAATGAACTCGGAGTAGATGGAGCCGTCGGCGGCGGCCAACCATGTTTGTTCCTTCCCAATTTCACTCAAGAGCGTGTAGTTCCAGACCGCTGAAGCCGTCTTCACCATACCGAATGGCACGATTCGCGATGCCTGCGCCATGACAGCGACGTGGCTGTTGTCGTGACGTTCACAGTGCACGACTCGACCTATGGTCTCGATCAGCATCGAGTCCGTCTGCAACAGCATTTGGTCGAGGGATGCGAGTAGCACTGAGAAGATTGCTGGATCGTCAAGCCCCTGATCGTCGCCGACAGTGCCGAGTAGAGATGTCGGAGTAGGTCGGAGCGGATCCCAAATCTAGCCACAAGCAAGAAATCAGTTGCCAGACCAACTGAAACAAAAGAGGGGAGAATTACGTGTCCAACCTTGGATTTGGCATGCCGTGCCGCGATTCGCTTCAGCGACTTGGCTACGCGCCTTTGCTCCGAGGTGAGCTCCTTGAGGCGTTGGTTCTCTCGTTCGGAGAGCTTCCGCCGTTCAAATTGTTGGTTCGCGATATCCTTCCACTTCAAAGCCCCTGCAAGAAATAGCCCACCATCGCACTTGGAAGGATGCTTATTGAGGACGTTCAGGCGAGCCTGTAGAACTTCGCTTTGGACATGGAGCATCTTGATCTCCTCTTTACGCTTGTTCACACGACGCGGGGCTGTCGGATGGAAGTTCTGCTTCCCTCTTTCCCGCTGAGACCAATGTTCTCTTGGGGTTTCTATCGAACGCTGCTTCACTGGGGCTCCCTTGGGCAAGAGCATCACCAAGGAGGGCTCTGGACCCATTCGAGGTAACTTCGTTGGGCGTGCAAACAACTCCGAACTGTGGTTGATATCCGTGAGTTCAGCATCTGTCGCGCGCTCGTGCTCTTGGGGAGGAATCAGCTCGGGGGTGGTGTGCGAATCACCGTCGGTCTCTCCATTCGGATGATCAAGGAACAACAGTGCCTCTCTCATCCACTCGTCGTCATACTTGTCACTGGATGACATAATGATGGCAAGGCTAGTCTTGAACTCTTTCTGCAGTCCTGAGCCTTTTCGTCCTGCCAAGCTCTTTTCAATGATGAAGAATGGGGTGACGTGCGGAACTCGCTCGTCTGCACAATACAGTACGCGAGTCCGAATGCGTTCGTTAGCCGTAACCGTCAGGAACGCTCTAAGAGCTTTCCTAGCGGTTGTTGCTGCTCTAAAATCCGAAGCATTCTGATTGGCGCAGATTTGGCGCACAAGTCCGACAAAATGCAGACGTTTGAGCGTTTCCGGATTTTGGATCGTAGGAGTGTACATTTGTAGAAAGAACAACACTCTCAATCCCCTCTGGGCGGGGATTGAGAGTGTTGTTCTTTCTCCTTGAGAAATTCGTGTAAAATGACGTTTTTGAGGTGGATTGGCCTGGATTCAGCCATCCACTGCAAGGATTATGCTAGAACCAACTGCTGCACTTGCAATTACCTAGAAGTAATTTGACTGATTGGTCTGTGGTTCGCAAATGCCAAAACTGTAATCAATCCGTGCACGCAGTCCGAGTCCGACTCAGACACATCGAACGGTTTCCTAACTGCGGTGGTTGCAACAAGCCAGCGTTTGGAGAGACGCCAACGATGAACAACACTTCGAGCAACGAATTTGTCCGGCGTCGTCCCGGCGATCTGTCGAGATGGAGCTGAACAATATCCTCGCCTGCATCGCACTGCAGGCGCTTGCAGGCGAACATGGCGCGTTTTCCTAGTTGAGTCGGCACTCGCCTCTATTATACAACTCAGCGGAGACGATGATGGATTGTCGATGACAGAGCGTTGATGCTGCCAGGAGTCGACGATTCAAAGGCCTTCAAAGTCATGAACGGGCAGGTCGGGCAAAGTTGCGCACACTGCGACGGATCCCAATCCAGCGGCTCGCACAGAAGCCCTTCATTTTAAAAAATTACGTATTAGTGGACCACGATCAACAACGATTCGAGTGTTCGGGATTAATGACCTTTGTCGGTCATGTTTCGTTTCATCGCAGCTTGACATGGCAGGCCCTTGCCACCCGCGGGTGGTGCACCGCCCAGCAGCATGTTGTCAACGACATCGTACGAGTGTTCACTTTGGTGAGTCGCAATCTGCGTACACATTGCCAGTAGCTCCTCGATCGCGGCTTCCCTTGTTGGGTCGTTGAGCTCACCGATATCTAGACGAGGCATCGAAACACCACATGAGCGAATTCGACTGATGGAGTCATGCCCTGATACGTCTCCGAGGTGAGGCGGGCGGTCGACGACGATCCAGAGGAAATGACGCATGGGCACGGTCAAAAAGCGGTTCGCCTGGGCGCTGTTGAGGCAGTGGAACAGCGAGTGGCGTACGATGACTGTGCGGTGGGGCTCCTCGACGATTCGAACGACGAGCCTTCCCTCTGCGTGTCCTCGAAAATCACCGAGTTCCACCTGCGCGACAAACTCGGACTGAAAGGTACCGTGAGTGACAGCCGACCACGTCTGCTGCTTGCCCGCTTCATTCAGCAGCGTGTAGTTCCAGACGGCAGCGGCTGTCTTTGTGACGCCGAACGGTACGATCCTGGAGTCTTGAAGCTTGACAGTCATGTGGCTGTCACCGTGGCGCTCGCTCTCCAGAGTCCGACCTGTCGTCTCACTCAGCATCGACTCCGTCTGCAGTAACATTTGATCGAGTGACGCGAGCAACGTTGACGAGATGCTTGGATCGTCGAGCATCAGAGCTTTCTCAAAGGTGTCGGGTTGCTGGGCTTCTGAGGGTCGAAAGGGGTTCAAATTCTGTCCAATGTCAAGTTGAGTTGTCAGCGACGTGAACATCAATACAGAGAGCTGACATATTTACGAGGGTCTCACCTTGGAATTGATCTGGCGTGCAGCGATCCGCTTCAACGCCTTGGCGACACGTCTGTGCTCTGATGTGAGCTCCTTGAGGCGGCGGTTCTCACTCTCTGATAGCTTGCGTTGCTCGTGTTGCTGGTTTGCAATGTCCTGCCACGCCAAAACTCCACCCAAGGATCGGTCGGACTCATATTGGCTGGCGAGAGGCTGCTGGTGCAGCATTTCCAGACGGCGCTGGAGGGCTTCTGCTTGAACACGCAACACGTTGATCTCTTCTTTCCGCTTGTTCACTCGACGTGGGGCAGCTCGACGAAAGCTCTGCTCGGCACCTTCCCAAAGGGACGAGATTCCAGCGATGTTTTCAATGGGAACCACTTCTTGCTTGACTGCAAATATTTCGGGCTCGAGTTTCACAGCAGCACGCGCTTCGGTCATTCGAGAAATCTTGGCTGGCCGTTCAGATACCCCCACCGTGTGCTCGAAGCCGGTGAACTCGCCATCCATCGTGTTGAAGAACATCACCGGCTCTTGGGGCGAAGGAGGCTCGGGTGTGCTGTGCGAGTCGCTGTCAGTCTCTTCATACGGATGGTCAAGGAACAGCAGCGCTGCACTGAACAAGTCGTCGTCGAACTTGGCACCGGTTCCTTCGTTCGTGGCGTGGGGCAAGAAGCCGTCCTGGAACTCCCATCCTGGCTGAGCCATCATACTTGCTCTTGACTACAATATCTGAGACTGTCGCGCTTTCGTGAATGGCCTGAACGGTGCAACACAACGTGAGGAGCTCGTCGCTCGTCGGGTCAACAGACGATGGGCAATCTGCGAAAAGAGGAAAGTGAGAAAGCTTCTGCACCAGTCGGAAAAGGAACTGCACAGTAACACTGTGTACAGTATGAGTCGCGGGCCACAACGCGTCCGCTCGACTCATACCATCGAGCTGATGAGTCGGTTGATCGCCAGCATCATCACGTTGAACGGCTGTCGGTGAGACTAGAGCCTGATTACGAGCAGCTACGACACATACTTGCCGCAGCATTGAAGAGTGATGGTCCTGAGAAAGTACAGCAGCAACGCCTCTGTTGAGGATTATGAGGCTGAAGTAAACAGGATCATCATGGTAAAACGTCGGTATCTCGTGGATCCCCTTGCAACTGCAACATCCTCTAATATTAGCTTGAGGCGGTGGCTTTCATACTACGTAGCCATTGCTCTCGTCGCTTGTTGCCTGGGTATTTTTTGCGACCACGTTGGGTGTGATGAGAGCGCTACCGTCCAGTAGGAGGTTGTCAACGATCTTGCTTGCCTCGTCCCATTGATGCATCGAAATCGAGCCGCACATGTCCTCGATCTCCTCGATCTCAGCATCTCGAGTCTCGTCGTTGAGACTGCCAACGTCCAGCCTCGGTATAGACACCGAGCATGTCACGATGCGGCACATCTTGTCCTGCGTTGCAGCTGAGCCGAGCGAAGCAGGCTTGTCGATCACGGTCCATTCAAAGTGGCGGATTGGCGCCGCTAGGAATCGGTTCTTCGAGGGCGAATTCAGTTGCTGAAACATGGCGCTGCGGATGAAGACTGTTCGATCGGGTCCGCCGACACGGCGAAGCACGAGCTTGCCCTTTCCGTGGCCTTCGACATCGCCCAGGCGAGTGTAGGAAGCAAACTGGCCTCTGTATGTGTCGTCATTGAGCTGCGTCCACTCGTACGTCTTGGGTTCTTCGTGGACGAGCATGTAGTTCCATGCTGCTGCAGTGGTCTCCGCAATCCCAAAAGGAACAACGCGCGAGTTCACATAACGCACGGTCAAGTGGCTTTCTCCACGGCGCTCGTTCTTGATCGTCGGGGAGTTTGAGGCTTTGACGTTGGCTAGAATTGAGTCGGTTTGGCCGAGCATGGGCTCCAACGAGGCAAGAAGAACTTCGAAAATCGAAGGATCTTCCAACTCCAGTGCCGTTTCAGGCGGCAGATCTGGCAAAGGCGGCGACCCCCGAAATGGATCCCAGCTCTAAATCATGCATGATCCACCGTCAGTCTTGGCAATCATTCTTGAACAGGACTAGTGATACAGTGTGCTGTATGCATTTCCTCCAGTTGATGAAGATCTCACCTTGGCATTCGCATGTCTCGCCATGAGCCGCTTGAGTGCCTTGGCTGTGCGTTTGTGCTCGGCAATTAAGCCTTTGAGTCGTCGGTTCTCGCTCTCTGCCTTGTTGCGTTGCTCCAACTGTCGGTTTGCCAGACTTTGCCACGCAGAGCCCAGCGCAGCGCTGATCGCCGGTCCGTCGTGAGCATCTGCGTTAGCCACAGGCTGAGAATGCAGTGCATCGAGTCGTGCTTGCAGCACGTGTGCCTGTGTCTTGAGCAGCATGATCTCTTCCTTTCGCTTGTTGACGCGGCGAGGACCTGCTGGTGCAGTCGAAACGTCCGCAGGGTTCCACAAAGGGACGCCTCCATTGGCGTCACCATTAGTCCACACCAATGGCGTGGGTTGCGAAGGGCTGGATGCATAGCTTGTGCGAGGAACCTTGAGCTTGACATGGAGCGCTGATCTGTCGTACTCGTCGTCGTCCTCATCCAGCGTCTGCCAGATCTGCTGCTGGTACTGGTCCTGTAGATGCTGTGGAGCTTGGTGCTGTGATTGAAGTGGCTCGGTCTCAGCTGTGTGCGTACTGTACGAGTCGCTGTCGCTGCTCTCACGGTGGTCCAAGAACAACAGCGCTGCACTGAACAAGTCTTCGTCAAACCGTTCGCTGCCGATGGCGCTACTCGGGGGCTCGAAGCCGTCGTGGACGCTCCAGGGTTGAGCCATCATCGCTGCGGCTGGGTAGTTGAACAATGGTATCAATTGGTCGAGGGTTTCCCTCCAGCCAAGGAGGAATGCGTCAGCTGAGTTGAGTTGCGCGCGATGCTCGTCAGCCAAGTGCACGTGACAGTAGGATGCGAGACATTCACTCGCGTCCTGTCCACTTCGTGTCGCGTACCGGTACAGCTCTAATGCTGCAGCAGTGGCTTGCGGTGGCTGAGCTGCCTCTCCTCAAACTGTACCATACGTTGTATTAGTCTTCGACACACCGTTTCGAGGACACGCCGTCCGGCGCTCGAGCCATGTCCGCTTGTTCCGGATGAGTCAATCACGTTCTCATTGGTGGAGACCAATACACGTGCAGAGACTCTCTATGGTACAGCATCATCAGGCTCATGCAGTGTTGCCCTACCGCATAATCAGGCTGACACTGCCCTCGGCACTGATTACGATGATGATTACACGTCCTACCTCACCAGAATGAAGGTGGTCGATTATGCTGGCGGCCAGTTCACAATCCGATCGACGCCGCCTCGCCAATGGAAGCAAGGAAGCAAGGCAGAAGTTTCCTTCCCCTAGTGTATGGTCTCCATTATGGTGCCGATGCCAACGTGATCAAACAGCACCATTAGCGTGAAGAACGCCACGTCGCGTGCGTCGCCTTGTCGATCCGGCAAATGCAAGTCAGGCAGGCACGCAGGCGCCGATTCATTTCCTCTGCAGCTGAACTCACGTGCGACTCATCCACTTGGTGAGTCTCGGTATCTGAGACCGAGTCTGAGGCTGAGCTCCACAGGCTGATTGATGTGTCTGGTGGAGGCATGCAAGTTGGGTACAGTACTGCACATGAGTCTGTTGGATGTGTGAGCCTGCCTGGGTGCGTGTGACTCGAAGCATAGAGGAACCCACTGCGGTTTATTGATCAGTGGCTACAATCGCAGTCTCTGGGGAGCTTGGGTTCGACGACGGAGTCTTCCAGCCATCCTCCAGCAGTAAGTTTTCGATCATTTGCCGGCCTGTTTCCAAGTGAAAGTCGACCGAGTTGAGCACGAAATTCGTGAGCGTGCCCACTTTACGTCGGTGGTCGCTCTCTTCGTCGTCTTCGTACTCTGGGATGATCATGTGGTACGACTGCGTGACTGTGGCTTGGCGGCCGCCTTTCACAAACGCCGGCGGCGTCGGGCGGATCACGGTCCAGCCTTTTTGCCGCATGAGCAGGCCGTCCATCGGCATCTCCGAGACCTTGTCCGGGTCGACGAGGGCAGCCCATAGCACGATGACGCGCTCGTCTTCGACAAACCGTCTTGCCACGATCTTTCCCTGGAAGCTTCCTTTGAGCCGTGGCATGTCAAGAGACGCACCGAACTCTCGCCGGAAGCTGTCCCCGGAGATCTCTAATAGCTGTGAATGAACACGCCGTTCAAATTAGAAAAGCGGATACGTTATCCATGATCAAGATGATGCGGACGTACATGATTGTGGAACGCATGACAATCGAGACTCTGCATGGCCATGTGATGCCACACAGCATCCGAGATGGCTTGGATCCCGAAGGGGGACACTCGCGAGTCGAAAACTTCAACTACAGTTCCGAACTCCTCGTGGTGACGCGCCTGGATGTCCCGCAGAGCTGGCGTTCTGCATGCAAACCGCTCATCGGCATGCACCGCTTCAACCTGCGAGTACATTTCAGAGATGGTCGCGTCCAGCTCGTCAAACACGTCGGGTTCATCCAGTCGACTCAAGTCTTTCCACTGTCGAATGCGCTTCGCATGCGGCGGAATCAGGAACTGAGACGTTACAACAACACCAAATGATTAGCACTCTCTCAGCATCTCGATGGGGCTCACAATCAGCAGACAAACCTCCGTCATCGTCCGCTTCTTCAACAACCGCTCGAGGTTCTTCGCCACGCGGATCTGCTCTTCCAGCATCGATCGCAGCTTGACGTTCTCCACCTCCGCCTTCTGCCTCTGTTCATACTGTCGCGACGCCAGTTCCTCCCACACAAACGCCAGCGGCTCCTGCAACTGCTCCTCAGCGACGTCGCTGCTGCCGTGTTCTTCGCCTTCGCCCCGCTTCTTCAACGTGGACAACCGCTCTTCCAATTCGTCCACTTTGCTTCGCAGATACAGCAGCTCGTCCCGCTGTCTGGTGCGACTGCGGTTCGTGTTGCGCTTCGCAGTGGTTGAAGTTCCGATGGCGGTGCTATTAGTACTGCCGCCAGCGTCGCTTGTGACATGCTGCGAGGCCAGAGGCTTCTCAGCCAGCGGAGACTCGAGCTTGACCACCGAGTTTATGCGGTTCTCAGGCTCGAGCAAACCGATATCGCTGCTCACGACGGCGTCGCTTGCACTGGCAACGTGAGCGTGGCTGCTTGCATCAGCATGGAGCTCGAGATCTCCGAAGCGCTCGTCGATGGCGTCCTCGGTCTCCGATAACTCGTAGTCGTCCACGAAGGCCAGCGCTGCGTGGAGCGTCTCGTGGTCTTCCACTGCAATTCCGAGACTGGGAGAAGCAGCGCTGTAGGCAGCAGGCTCGTCGGCACTCGCCTGTGTGTGCCAGAAGCTCATGTGGGAGGCGTAGCGTTAACTCGAATCGCGTCGAAGGCTCGCGTGCGGAACGTCCGGCCAAAACGCTGACGTCCAAGACTGGAGGATGAGTTGGGGCGTCTGACCGTCATTCGTTTACTGTCAAATGCAATACTATCATATCATAAAGAATGAACTGCTCATGAAGAGCTCACTTGAGTAATACCGGAATGATGGTACTTCCTGAACTATGATATATGATAGACCATCACATTCCGTAGATGTTGTCCCCTCCATATCAAATCCGAGGGCGACACCAAGGTCATCATGGACGGAGACGACGCTTCTTCTGCTCTGCCTCGTGAAAAATGGCTGCATCTTGGCCTCGATCCGGATGTACATGTTCCCAACGAGATCACTGCGCTGTCTGATGCACTGGCGCTTGTGGATGAGTGCGGACTCGTGAGTCTCGAAGACCTCGGCATCAGCGAGGCTGACGGTCCTGGCTCCAGTTTTCATCCGTGTGAGGACGGAGAGACGAGTAGCTCCTCTACGACACCGCCGCCTTCCGATACTGTCATCGTGAAGGTTAAGAAACCCAGCGGACAGCGCCAGAAAGAGGAGCTTGAGTATCTCCGGACGACTGTTGCGCAGCTGGAGCTGGAGCTCACACGGCTGAAGAAGCAGAGCGAGCCATTGGATGGAGACGCTGTAGGTCAAGCCATAGCGACGCCAATGGCACACATCTGGGAAGACATTGCCACACGTCAGTCGGTGGAACGGCAGCGCGCAGAGGTGGAGAACACCAAGCTGCGGCTGCTGGTCGAGGAGCAGCTTCGGGTCGCCAACAGCTTCGAGCGTCTGCTTAAGAAACGCAGCGTGACCGATGTCCGTGTGCTTGTTTTCACTCTGATTATGTGTGGGGAAACTAACGTTTTGGGTGGCGACTGTAGTTACTGGGATCGTCAGCAGCTCATACTCATCGCAAGCGACTGGCAGCGAAGCAGGATGACGACCCACAGTCCAATTTCCAAGAGCTACTCGAAGTTCTCAAGGGCATGAAGGAGGAACTGGACGGCGTCATGGCAAGTGACAGCTTCGCATCGAGTGTGCTGCCATATCGTGATATCCAAGTGCGAGCGGATGAAGAATTCAACACAGTGGTCGAGGCTGTCGACATGCGGATCGCGCCGTTCGAACTCCACGCACTGTCTGACGGAACGTGGCAGCAAATGGCGCGCCACAAGCACCCCGACAAGCAATTTATTCACACTGACGTGAGTCTCCTCAACGTGTATGGTTGGTGGCTCGGTACTAATGGCAGTTGTGTCTCTCTGATGGTCTAGCACGTCGAGATAGGCGACACTCAGTACACACGAGACTTCGTCGTGACGCTTGATACACCACGTATCAAGACCACATTCCGAGGCAATATAGTCGGTCAGCGGATTATCGAGCAGAACCGTGTCGTGCTGCTGTGGACGTCGACCATGATGCCTACTGAGTCGAGTAGTGAGCTGGAGGGCATGCGGCAGAAGGCGTACGCTGTGCTGACGAGAGTTGCTGACCAAGCTGGCCAGGCGCTTACTCTCACCAAGACGTTGATCATCTTCGAGCCGATCGACCTTGGCGATCGGGGACACAAGCGAGCTGTTGGAGCACTGACCAAGTTTGTGCTGAGTACAGTGAGCATTCACATGGAGGAAGCGCGACAGCAAGTGGAGAACGTACTGCTTGCCCGGAAAGCTCAAGCGTTAACGACGGCGATCAGTGGCTGTGTGTAAAGTAATGAAAATCCAACATGGACACACAATGGATACTGTAGATGGTCTTGATATTGGTATGCTACTGAGATGGCGACTCAAGTGAGAGCTCGAGAAGCCGGTTCTCCAGTATCTGTATCCGCGAGCTGATCTGGACGTCTGTCGTTGTGAGCATGAAATTAGTGAGCGTGCCGACCTTGCGTTTCTGGTCAGGAACGTCTTCAAAGGCCTCTGGAATGGCTGTCGAGTACGAGCGCGTGCGTGTGCCCAGACACCGCCCGTCGCCTGAGCCCTTTCCGTTTGATGTAATGCGCTCGACGATCGTCCAACCTCGGTGGCGCATGTAGATGCCGTCCATATTGGTATCCGAGATCTCGGTCGGATCGCTGAAGCCCGTCCACACGATCACTGTTCGGTTAGCTTCCGTGAAGCGTCGCGACACAAACTTCAGGTTGAATTCTCCACGTGCACGCGCGACCTGGACAGTGATCCCGAACTGGACTTTGAGAGTGTCGTCCTCGATGTTGGCGTCGTGATAGTGGAACTGATCCTTTTCGCTTTCGATCGTGAATAGCGTCCAATAATTCTCGGCCGTGAGTTCGTAGTCAAACGGGAACGCGTGGGCCTCGACGACCTCGAGCATCATGCCGGTTTCCGGATCGTTCAGTACTTGAATATCTCGGAAGTTGGCGGGGTTGCGTGTGAACGAGTGCTTGCTGAACATACTGTCCGTCTGCTTGTACATGGCGGGGATGCTGGCGAGTAGCTCGTCAAAGATGGCGGCGTTGTTCCAGGACAGCGACACGCTCGATCGACGAGCACGCTTGCCATTGAGCTGAAGCTCCACATCCTAAAACACCAAAGAGTCATGTTAACACACTAACCACAACTGATCGAAGCAAGACGAGCCAGTCAGCCATTCTCACCTCCGTGTTGCCCCGCTTCTTGAGCAGTCTTTCCAGGCTCTTCCCGACCTGAATCTGGTCTTCCAGCATCCGTCGGAGCTTGGCGTTTTCAACTTCGGCCCGCTGGCGCTGCACCAACTGCCGCTGGGCCATGTCTTCCCACACAGCAGCCATCACTGGGTCATCCTCCAGTGGCTCGCCAGTGAGGAGCTTGTTGTTTTGGATCTGCTGGTGGTCGTCAGCACGCTTGCGCACCGTCGTGAGCCGCTCTTCCAGCTCCGACACCATACTGCGCAAGTATGTGAGCTCTTCACGACGGCGGTTACGACTGCGGTTCACCACACCCTTGGGCTTGTTGGCATCAGTCGTCAATGCACCAGAGCCACTTGCAACGGAGACCGTCGTGGTCGTATCGGAGACCGTCGAGGGCGATGGCGAGGACGGTGGTGACGTGGACGACGTGGACACCTGAGGCGATGCCGGCACCGGTGCAACAACTTGGCTATGATACCCAGGGGTCTCTCCATACAACTGCATCGCTCCTGGTACGTACGCGTTGTCCGGGATCATCGCATCCATGTCAAACAACTGGTCACACACACTGGTGGCTGACATCGGGCCCTGCATGTCTGCGTACGGCTGCATCGACTGCTGCTTGACTGTACCAATCACACCGTCATCGAGACCCAGGTCGTCCATGAACACCAGCGCCTCCAACAAAGCGTCCTGGTCCATGGGCAGGGCCAGCGACGCCGGAAGACTCTGCGCTTCGGCTGCCGCAGGCTCCTGCATGAACAGCTCGCTGTCCCAGGTCGTATTCATGGTGGCTTGGCTCGGATTCTCCTGGAAGCTTTGCGTCGAGGCGAGCTGGCGATGGAAGCTGCCAGGGCTCAGGCTCACGCTCGAGCTTGGGCGCGGCGCGGCGTCTCTTCTCATTTCTTCCTGACGTCTCTGTATGGGGACTGGTGATTGCGACTCTACTGAAGGCGATTAGTAGGTCTTGAGTGGGCATCATCAGAAGGAAGAGCCTGTGGTAGACGATGGTAAAACCTTTTTTAGGTGATACTTTCGGAATGTGATCGTCACTCCTGTTTCAAGTGAATGATGGCATCGCATGGGTGATTATTAGGATGACTTTTTGGATAAACAACGAGAGCGAAAGACCTAGTGATTTTGCTCTTGTGACACTAGGGTGGTGGCTTCAGGGACCCAGGCTGTGACTCACAGCCACATGGTATTGTAGGATTCAAAATATTTGTCACAAATCTGCCAGATTCAGCTCCATAATTACATATATAACCCTTTATTATTTATATAGGTCTGTCGTATAACCCCGATAGAAGGCAAAACCAAAATTCTGTGCGCGACTGATTTACGAGTTGCCACAGCTTTACAAATCCGTTTGGCGCGGGTTTGCGCCACTTTTAGACAGAATGCCACCTCGGAGGTCGGCATTCTGCGACAACAAGATAACAAAAACGCCATCAGAGGATTTGGACAGGCAAAACTGCCGGTGTAACCCCTAATAGAGTGGTTATGTAACCCTGATTTATACCCTCTCCAAGCCGGACATTTAGCCCCAAGGTGCTCGGCAAATAACACAAATCCCACAATAAGTTCTTCGGGCAAAGGCTGGAACCCATTTAGAAATCAGAGTATTTCTTAGAAACGGTATCTATTGATGACTCCTGTCTCGTCGGAGCAATCACCGTCAGAGAAAAGGCGCGTGGCGTCCGTCCTCCCCGCAGGCACCTCGCGTCTCCACGTTGAGACGCGATCTCTGTACCGGTACGCCCCCATGGCCTCAGCCACATGGGAGCCCATTAGCCCGAGTGCAGGAAGCCAGGAGGAAGACCTGCTGCTGCGTGAGGCGCTTGCAATTATCGGAGACCTTGACGGCGATGTCGATCCGCTGATTGACTCGTTCTCACACGACTCGACCGAGCAGAGCCAACCAGTGGTGGGACTCCATAGCTGTTCGTTTGTTGACAGTCTCCCTCCCACTCGCAGCGCTGGACAAGTCGATAGTCCGGCCAGCTTACAGCACGCCAAGTGGCCTACAGCGTCCAGTTCTAGAGCCTTGCACGGCTCCGGAAGACAGCCCAAGAGACGACGACGCCAGGAGTTGCTGTACCTTCGCGGTCTAGTGGCGGAGCTCGAAGATCGGCTGAACGGGCTGCGCAAACCGACGGAGGAGCAAGGGACTGATTGCCAAGAGAGTGAAGCCCGCGATGCATCAACTGAATTGGCGGCCGCGCTGTGGGCAAACGTCGCCACCCATCAGCGAACACAACGGCAGGAGTCCGAGATGGAGAACGCCAAGCTCAGACAGCTCCTTCAGGACCAGATTCAACTGGGGAAGAGTCTCGAGCGTCTTCTACTTCGGAAGAGACCCAAGCTAGAGGTACATTCTTCGACGAAGGCGCTAACTGGATTGTGTTGGCTAACCACCGCCTCCTCTTGGTATAACCAGGCGGGAGAGTTCACGGCGCCCCATGCAGCACGTTATCATCGCAGCCGCTCGCAATCGTGGAACCGCTCTCAGATCTTCGAAGAGCTCGTGGTGGCTTGTGCCCATTTGTATGCGGTCGCCGCCCGCGCCTTGGGTCACTTTGATCTTGGTGTGCAAGCCCCAGTGCCTCGCAAGGTTGAGCTCGTCCACGATCAAGAGGACGGGCTCACTGTGCAGACGACGGAGCGGCGTGTCGTTCCCTTCCACTTTGAAGAGACTGCGTCCGAGATGTGGCAGGTTTTTCCCCACGCCTCAGCGACCATTCAGGTGTGGTGCCTCGTTGGCTCCTCTGCTACACTCCTTATGTGGGATCTAATGTTTGTCGCTAGGGCGTCGATCAACGGTCTGGTGATCTTTCAGAGATGCAATTTCGCTTCGTACCACGAATCGACCACTCGGCTGGCGAGTTCAGTGTCAAGTTGGTGAAGCGCCGATATGTCGAAGCCCAGCGCGTCGTTATCGTGTACTCGGCGCACATTGAGCCTTCTTCAGCTTCAGCCACCAACCTGGACGGCATTTCCATTCGCCACAAGGCCTGGCATATCATCGAGCCGCTTCAAACCTGTCCTCGCCGAGGATCGATGATAACGGTATACCACGCGTCTGTCCCGGAGAGCGCTAACTTCGCCCCAGACCAAGAGCGCGAGGTCGGCACACTCACGAACTTTCTGCTCACAGCGATTTCGACGGAACTCGAGACCCACCATCAAAATCTCGAGAATCGACTGATCGAACGCAGTCTCTACAACAGTCAGAAGATCAAGTAAGGACCCAATACTCCTCATAAATCAAGGACGAGGACAGTAGAGACTGTGGCGGTATGATGGCAAAGTGGTGAATCTGTTGCTGTTCCCGGAAACGATCACTCACGTTTCCAGACACAATCACATTCCTATCACGAGTCCTTACATCGGTATGGACACTAGCGCACCATGGGAGCCGATGAGCGCTCACGTGGAGGAAGACTTGCTGCTGTGGGAGGCGCTAGAGAGTATTGGAGACTTTGCGAGCGACGTGTATGACCCATTTATTGACACATTGCCTCAGGGCAATGCTCACGCGAGTGAGTTGACTCTTCTGACATGCAACGGCGGACAAGATGACACCGCCCCAAGTTTGAAGTGGCCCAAACTACTCAAATCCACACCTGCAAATGGCTCCAACAAACGCCCGAAGAAACGCGACCGTCACGAGCTGCTCTACCTTCGTGGAGGGGTTCGCGAACTCGAAGGTCGACTGCACAAGCGTGAACAGCAAGAGCGCGAAGCTGAAGGGCGTGACCAACCAACCACAAAAGACAGTACCGATAGAAATGGTGCTCGATGAAAGGAAGCATCGGCTTTGTCCGGTATTGCGACCCTCAAATTACCACCACTTCGTCGTCCTCGGCACACAATCAATCGAAACGTGAAACTGAAACATCGTCGACGGATCAGACGATTGCGTCCCAAGAAAAGAGCTAAACAAGTGAGTTTTGTGAGATCCTCGATCTGGCGAATCTTCTTGTATCGATCCCAGCGCAATACTGTACCGGTCCCGAGATTGATGCCCAGCATTCAGACTCATGAGACACAAATGCCCCAGCAAGACCCATCCAGTGACTTGTGGTCTTGGTGAGTCCAGCGATTCAAAGTCGATGGGTTCGTGCTAGGACACTTCAAAGTAGTACCGGGTATTCTTGGAGACACTCGTCTGCAACTTCGTCTGCTCTCGGCGACTGTCCTGACGTGACGTCAGCCATGGCGGCACGACTGCACCTGCCTTGAAGGAAGACCTGTCGCAGTGATGAGTCTTTTTTGGAGATGGTCATCTGTCTGCTTGCTGATTATGAAAAACGCGTTTTCTGGGAAGGGTTTCCTTCTGAAGAGCAGCAGGCAGACTATGATGGAGTCTCGAGAGAGTCTTGAGCTCAGTTCTTCCCTGCACTGCACCGTAGCTGCTGAAATGATACAGCCAACACCCCAATGCCGCTGACCTGGAACACTTCACTTCCACTTTCAGTCCCGAAGACAGACACTGCCTGTTGTGCCGCTGCTCACAGCGCAAGCGAAGATCACATGCTAACGACGGAGGAAGACGTGCTGCTGGAGGAAGCGCTGTCGCTTATCGGAGACCTTGACTTCCTCGTGGATGACTCGACCATCGTGACCGACGACCTCTCGCGTTTGCTGTGGGATGAGGTTCCTGAGGCCGAGCTCTCGTCAAACATGTCATCCCTCCATGTCGTCGATCCCGCAGTCCAGGAGATCCTACGTGGGTTGGCTCAGCCGACTCCGATCCGCCCAGCGCCTATGAAGCTCACAGAACTCCCAGCTCCTGCCCCGAACCCAGCACCGGTCGTGAATAAAGCGCGGATTCGTCGACGTGAAGAGCTGATTTTTCTCCGTGGACTCGTCGGCGATCTCGAGCAGCGACTGACGAAGCTGCGCTCCAATCCGAGACCGACCTCTCCTAAACTTTCGAAAGAGGTCCCTGTTGAGACGGGAGAGCTCCTCAGTGCATGGGAGAAAATCGTCGCCCGTCAAATCAAGCAGCGCGAGGCGGCCGAGATGGAAAACATCAAGCTCCGGCGTCTTCTGGAAGACCAGATCCAAGTCGGCAAGAGCTTCGAAAGGCTTTTGCTGAAGAAGCGACCAACTCTCGAGGTACACGAAATATGCTTTGTGCTTGTTGTGATGATGATATTCATGATGGGATTCTGTTGCTGCAGGCGGTTGAAGTGGACGACGGATTGTCGAAGAGGCTTCGACGCACCAATTCTCGCTCATGGAACCGTGCTCTTATCTTTGACGAGCTCTTGAAGGATTGCGAAGCTCAGTACACGCAGACGGCTCGCGTGTTGACACAGTTCAAGCACATTTCGATCCTCAGTAACCACCGTGAAGTTGGCCTCGTCCACGACCCCATCTTGGGCTTGACGCTCCAAACGAAAGAGCTGCGTGTACTGCCGTTCGAGTACATGACCACAGCCGATGAGATCTGGGGCTTCTTCCCGACGGCGTCCACAGTCCACCGCATGCACGAATACCACGTACGAAAGCTCTACGATTATATGGTCGGAAGGATTTAACGCTCTTGGTGTTCTGGCTAGGACGTGGACATCACCGACGATACGCTGAAGTTCCAGTTTCGCGTCATTGGCGAGGCCGCTGGAAGCCGTGGCGACTTGTCCGTGAAGATGACGACACGCCGCTACATTGAAGCCGACCGCACGGTGGTTATCATGTGTGGGATCATGGAGCCGAGCGCGATTTCCGATGAGAACATGGACGGCGTCCGCGTGCGGCTCACGGCCTGGCACGTCATCGAACCGATCTTTAACGCAGGATCTAGCACCTCTTCTGCTACCAAAGTAATCGGACACCTTGTCGCGGTACCGGAAATCGATGAAGATCAGCCAGCACAGAAGGTGGGCACCCTCACGGACTTCTTACTAGCCGCGATCGCCGTCGAAATTGACTCTCGCAGCCAGCACTTGGAAGATCGCCTGCTGCAGCGTTCGATGAACCACCCCCACGTCGTATGGGCTGCTTGAACACCAGCCAGCTTTACGTCTCGCTTTCAGGACCCTGCTGTGGAGACGCTGCCGCGCGATGATCTGGCGCGGCTTGTGCGGCACAGTCGACCGCTTTTCGCACGGCTCGCAATGGAGTATATCAACGACCACGAGCTTCCCAGCCAAGACGACCCCGAGCAAACCGTCCGGTTCATGGACGGACTCACTCAAGATCTGGCTGCCAAGTGCCGACAGACGCAGCGACCAGGGTCCGAGTTGCTTCGGAGAGGCCAACTGAGTATCTTTCGGAGCTTCGCATTCTACGATTCGACGCAGTACTCGACTGGGCTGATATGTGGCTTGATTCATGGTCATTTTGCGAGACTCGACGATGCGGAGATGTTCGAGTTGCGGTTTCGCACTGGCAGTGAGCTTCACAAGTTGGACTTCGAGCCGTCGCGCGACGGCAGCCTTGCTGGAAAGAATCCACGTGGCCCGAAGCCCCGCGTGGTGTTTCCCCGTATTGATCAAGACGTGTTGCTGTATCTCAGCCTGCTGGGCTGGGCAAGCACCATCGCGCTCTCTCAAATGGTCGCGGCGAGTTTGTGTCGTACTGCGCGGCACTCGAAGGATACGAGCGGTCCTGGCCGCCAGCGTTCGACTTCAGCAACCCCCTCCAGCCATCGAAAGCTGTCAGGCACCTGGAGTCGATCTCGAACATCTTGGGATCTTGGAGCCTCGCGAAGTGGCCATGGATCAAGCGAGCACTCGTCTCACTCGACTTGTACACGTCGCCACTCACAAAGAGACCCACCTGACCGGCGCCAAACCACGCCAGCCACGACGCCTTCCACTGTCGACACTTGTCCTCCAGATCGTGCGTGAGATCATCCATGTACTTGATGGTCTCCAGGTCATCCTCGCTTTGACTGGGAGGCGCGTGGTCTCTCATGTAGTCGAGCGCGGAACGCGCAAACAGCGGTCTGCTGTGGTCGACAAGCGCCGCCATATCGCGACGCGCCAGGCTGGTGGTCGCAGGGTCCTGGAAGCGAGGCAACTCAGGTACGACGACACACCAGCGCACGTCTGTCGCTAAGCGCGACATACCAGTCCCAGCGTCAACCTCCCCCAAGCTTCGTGCGGTTCCGTGGGTCGAGCTCAAGATGACTGGAAGCTGCAGCGTGCGGAACACGTTGCGCATGAACCGCAGCTTGACTTCGTTCTGCTTGTCCTCGTCGAGAAGCGGGAACTCGTCGATAAACACCACTGGCTGCTTTGTCTGGCTCTCGAGCACTTCACGGACGTCCTCGTAAGCGCACATGTCGCTCGCCAACTTGTCGGCGCCACTCAGCAGCGCGCGTACAAACTCAAACGTGTGGAGACGTAGTCCCATGGGCCCACGCATCACCTCCCCATGTCCAATACCGAGCTTCAAATCGCGCTCAATGCACTCGAGGAAAGTCACGGCCCGGCTATCGAACGCGGTGTACACTGGTTGGCGAAACTCGAAGCCCGCGCCTCCCTCGCACACAACGTAATGCGTCTCGATGTAGTCGCGTGCCATCAGATTGAACGCCATCTGCGTCTTGCCCATCCCGGACGAGCTCATGAACGGCCTCGCATCTGGGTCTGCGGCCACGTAGTGCACTGCGTCCACGAGCTGCGATACGATGGGGTCGTCCTTCAAGTGTAGCGCGACCTGCTTGTATGGGGCGATCCGCTGCTCCGCGTCGCTGTTCATTGCCACGCGGATCATCCGATGCGTTGGAGCAGTGACCCGAGCGATCGCAGCTTTCGGGAGTTCCACGAGGACATGGATCAGCTCCTTTCCTGGCTCGAAGTCTGGTCCAAGGTAGTCCGCGTCGTTGAGCTTCCACAGTGGCCGCATCCTTTTGTACGTCTTGTCGACCTCACCTCGCAGGAACGGTTTCGTGCTGTGACCGTGTTTCAACCACGCGTCACCCTTCTTCGCCAAGTAGAGCTTCAGTAGAGATGGGTCGACGTTCAGGTCCTTCATCTTATTGGCGATCGCCTTCTGCAGATCATACACGTCCGAATCGCTGGCTATCGTCACGGGGAACACCGTGCCCTCGCCGTACACACCACACCGCAGTCTCACATCGCCCATGGTTCTTCTTGTTCTTGGTCTTGTTCTTGGTCTTCTTCTTCCTTCGCGCGAATCAATTCAAGACTGCCAACAAAACAGCTCCAGCCAAGCTTCATCTCAAGAGAAGAGCGTGCTTCGAGGAAAGAAGAGAACTTGGCCTGGCCCAGACAGAGACCGTTGATGACTGGGAGAGACTCGGCATCTCTCAGAAGCAGGTCTCTCGCATTCGGTCATTCTGGAGAGAAGTGGCAACACACCCGGCCGAGTTCTACACATGACGTCTTGGAGACCTCGCACTCAACGTAGAGCTGTGCGTGCAAGGGCGGCGGGTCGGAATGATCGAACGACTGAGAGAACGTTGAAACGAAATGAACTCGCATGCAGGATCCCCATGTAACCGTGCAACGGTTGTAACCACACCACAGCCAAGGCGAAAAGGCCTCAGGTCACACGTTGCTCTACCAAGTACCGGTGTTAATATATCCACGCCAACAGCATCAGCGGTGAAGCAAGGTGCTGCCGCTACTGGCCAGCATTGTCAGAAATCCCAGCAGGCACGTGAATACTATCAGCGCTCAAGCAAAACATACTCGTCGGCGACGGAGAGAGAGAGAGAGAGAGAACTGATCAAGACACCGCGAAACGATTGCAAAGAGTCATTAACGCCACGTCCGCCTATGATGGTCAATTGCCGTGTTGTGCTAGCTAGCACACGCAGACACTGGTTCAAACTACGCTCTGCTCGGCTCACGGCCAACGCTTGGTCTGCATGAGCTTCTCGATCTCCTGCACTATCCGAGGCACCTTGGTCATGTTCTCGACGCCCGTGGCGGTCACGATCACGTCCGACTCGATGCGTACGCCACCCGTGCCGCGGAAGCGCTGCAGCATCTCCTGGTTGATGAACTTGGCCGTCGATGGGTTCGCGAGCACGTCCTTGATCTGAGCCTCGATGAAGTAGCAGCCCCGCTCGACCGTGAGCACCATGTTCTTCTCCAGCGTGAGCACGCAGCGCAGGTTCTGGAGGATCTTCTTCGTCGAGCGCACGTGGCCCTTCGGGAAGCCACCGACATCGTGGACGTCCAGACCGAGCAAGTGGCCGAGGCCGTGAGGGTAGAAGTACGCCGAGATCTCGTGGTCCATGAGCTCGTCGACCGTGCCGTTCTGGAACAAGCCGTGCTCCAAGAAGTGCTGCGTGAGCACGCGGTGCGACAGCAAGTGCATGTCCACGTAGCTCACGCCGGGCTGTATCGCCGCCATGACGACGTCGTGGGCCTTGAGCACGCCTTCGTACACGAGCTTCTGGTCGTGCGTGAACTTACCGTTCACTGGGGACGTGCACGTGATGTCGGACGCGTCGCCGTGGAGCTCGGCGCCCGTGGCGTTGAGGAAGATGTCGCTCGCGTTTCTTGCAGTCGCAAAAGCTGATGCATCTTCTCAAAAAGGCGCATAAAGAAAGGGCAAATTGGCTCGACAGTTGAAGTGACAGTCACTCACCCTTAGGATGGCATAAAAAGCGTCTTTTTTGAAATGGCGGCTACTGGTAGGCTCAAAAAATGAATCGCAGTGCAAGTCCAGAATGAATTGTGACTTGGACCCAGCCATCACTCTTTCCCAACGCCGCGATGTGTCAGTGTTGAACAGTTCGTGGCGGGAGAAGAAGTTCATGGATGAAGGCTCAGTGACGCTGTGGTGCGCCGTGTACGGCGAAGCCACGGTGTTCTCCGTGACGATCGCACGCGATGCGAAAGTAGAGAACCTGCAGAAGGCCATCGCGCTCATTGTGAGTGCCCCCCCCGAAACCAGTGATTCATCCACGACTCGTCACGCTCTACTTGGCGAAGAAGGATGGCGCGTGGTTGGAACACGACGACGACGTGGAGTAGTTCTTGCGAGGCGAGGTTGACAAGACGTACAG
>JAADVL010000524.1:0-22721 GCA_023334995.1 Pythium sukuiense | reverse complement strand
TCGCCTGCTTCCAGCCATCCTGCGGAAACGCCACGCTCGCTTCAAGACGCCGCAGTATGCATTGCTGCTCAGTCTGCTGGTGACGCTCGTGTTGCTGGGCTTTGACTTCGAGTCGATCCTGTCCATGACCAACGCGTTCAGCGGTGCCGTGCAAGTCCTGATCGTGCTCTCGATGCTGCAGCTGCGTAGAGCGTTCCCGTACTTGCCTCGGCCCATGAAGATGCCGGGAAACTTGGCTGTGGTCTCGGTTGCGCTCGTGCCAGCGGTCGTTGTATTCGGCTTTTCTATCGTCACGACGCTCATCGAGTGGGATCTGGCACTCGTGGTCGTCGGGTTCACGATCTTCGGGCTCCTCTTCCCCTTGGTTCGGCACCGAATGTCCGGCCGAGTCGGGTGTTGCTAAGTACCGTATCTAACATCGTGAATTACACACCACTGCGTATCAATAGTAGCAATGTTGTGAGCCTTTACGGTGTGGGCTCGTGAGCTGAGAGGAGACACAGCTCAAGTGGCCCTTGCTCAGGCAAGTACAGCCATGGCCGAGAGCCGGCATTGGTACCATTTCCCGTCGCAGAAGCACTGTACATTACTAGATCGGGGTCACCGAAACCCTGGATGGTACATCAGCAACACGTCCTTCGCCAGGCCGTGAGTCACAGGCCTGGAGTCCAACGACACGCAGAGTCTCTGACGTCGTTGGCGTCGCGAGGGCTAACTCTGGTGTTTCAGTGCACGCACTCGACGTTACCACACATCATCGGCTCCATCCTGTTCAAGCGTTACCACCTTTGAGGATCTGGATCGAGCGGTTGCAAACGCAACTGCAATTCGCGATGCACGACAGTACCGGTACCGCGGACTCCAAGTCTCCGAGCAAGTGGTACTGTATCAATCTACATTGTCTTTTCGACTGGGAGACATTCGCGATTCGATGGAGCAGCGTTCAAGTTGAATCTTCCCCAGCAGCATCTGATCCCAAAGTACTTTGCTGACCTCACTGCGACTCGAGTCAATTCAAGTCGAGTCGGCTGTCGACAGGCGCCGTGGGATCGGCGTGCATCTAGATAACTTTTTCACGCACGCACAGAGGAAAGTCTCCCCTCGTAATTACACTTGTAACGGGACTGACATCATCGAGCTCATCCGCCTACGGAGCAAGGTAGGACACATTGGTTTGGTCTCAAAGGCCTACAGAAATGGCCCCATGGTGGGGAGCACGGTCGAGCTGTACTTCTTCAAGTGCATCTTTGGCAGCCAGCCACGCGCCATTACTGTACTGTACTGTGTGGAGTGGTCAGTCCACTTGTTGATGGATGCCAACATGCCAGACGGACTACTAGCAGTCAACTCGACTGGATACCTCGTTGGACCCATGATCGAACGAGGACCCGTCGGGAGTGGTTCTTCTCAGGTGGGCAACACGGCTGTCCTCGATAGGGCCTTCCAAGTGATAATCGCTGGCGATTTCGTGGTTCATCTGCTGCCTCTCTCGCAGTTTTCCCTCTGGAGGTACTGAGCGAGGTCGCATTATCGAATCCACCTTCCCAGCCTCTCAGTTGTGTCAGTAGTTGAGGCGTCGCACGATGAACAACCCGTCGAAGAAAGGTGTTGTGTTGTACGGCGTTGCGGTCATGGAGAGTCCTCAACGCGCCCAGTCAGACGTGTTCAAGGCCCCCCACGGCGGTCTCGACTATGGCGGCTTCGGCTTGTATGCGTACGTGAATTCCCATCGCTGGCCCAGCAGAGACCAACCTTGATTCTGACTATTCGATGCTCCCACAACAGGAATGACGTCGACCACCCCGTGATGGAAGAAATGGCGCACGCACAGCTCGAGTCGCCGCCCCAGTCACTTGCACAGACCGCGACGACGTCAAACAGCCACAAGTACCGAGTCCTAGGCACGCTCGGCCTCTTCAGCATCTTCTACTTCTCGGTACGAATCTCCTTCATCAGTTACTTTATATCCGACGTATCTCCTAACATCTTGTGCTATTTCATCAGTCGTGTGGCGGTCCTGTTGGCTCAGAGCCAATCGTCGCTGCTGGGGGCCCGCTCGTTGGTCTCATCGGTGTCCTCGTCTACGCTTTACTTTGCCAAGTGCCGCTGTCCATGATGCTCACGGAGCTCTGCTGTGCGTTCCCGGAGAATGGCGGCTACTCCGTGTGGGCGCTGACGGCGTTCGGTCCGTTCTGGGGCTTCCAGGTCGGCTATTGGTCCTGGGTTGCGAGTGTCATGCACAACGCCGTCTACCCTGGCCTCATCTACTCGACTGTGGCTCAAGCACTTCATGTCGAGGCCACAACCGGCGCAGTGGCGTTTCTCGTCAAAGCTATCATCGCGATCATCCTGGCCATCCCGTCCTGGATCGGCGTTCGCTTTGTCGGCTTTGGCGCCATCGCGTTCATGGTCGTGATCGCACTGTCGACGTTGTTGTTCACAGTTTGGGGCCTCGCCGACGGACACAACGCGTGGTTCCGCCTGGCAGAAGTGCGCGCTGCCGACCAGACCATCAACGGTGGTACGGACGGGGGAATCGACTGGGAGCTGCTCATCCACTCGCTGTTCTGGTGCTTCGACAGTCTCTACGATATCTCGGTCATTGGTGGAACGGTGATCAACCCCGTGCGGACGTACCCTCGCGTGATCGTCGCCGTTGTCGCGCTGACAGTCGTCACGTACACCGTGCCGTGGATCTCTGCAGTCAGCTCCGACAAGTACTCATGGACCAAGTTCACGGAAGACTCGTTCGCTGAGATCGCTGACGCTATCGGAGGCTCGTCGCTTCATACGATTATTCTCGTTGCGTCCGTCATGAGCATGGTCGCCGTGTACTCGTGCACGCTCTTCTTCCAGTCGTACCTGGTCCAAGGCATGGCCCAGTCCCAGCTTCTACCATCAGCTCTTCGCAAACGCGATGCTCGTTTCAAGACACCACAGTACGCGCTGCTCGCCAGTCTGCTTGCCACGATCGTGATGCTGAACTTCGACTTCCAGTCCATTCTGTCCATGACCAACGCGTTCAGTGCCGCTGCTCAGATCATCATGGTGGCTACGATGCTCGAGCTGCGACGGTCGTTCCCGCAACTCGCTCGACCTGTCAAGATCCCTGGTGGTGCTGCGTTCATCGGCGTGATGCTGCTACCGGCGTTGTCGGTGTTCGTCTTTAACATCGTGACGGCTCTGAATGAATGGGACCACGCTGTCGTGGCAGTGGTGTTCGTGGGTACTGGATTGATTTTCCCGATCGTCAGGAGAAGGATCGCCGGTCGAATCGGTTTCTGCTGAGGAGACGCAGCGGAAAAACGAAGTGATATTGAATGTAATCGAGGTCTCTCATTCGATGATTGTCTTCGCAGCTACACAATGTAGCCTACACTGACTGCACATTATATCTCCACTTGAGGTTATCTACTACCCATCGCTTGGTGGACGACACAACACTGGTAACGACGAGAGGCGAAGGACATCCATTCGCTTTAAACCACAGGAAGGGCGCAGCCACCGTCCTCTCGTCTCAATCCTGTCGCGAGCCTCAGCTGCTTTCGTGCTTGAATGCGCCATCGTGAGTGTCTCCAGCCAATATGTTCACATTGGCACGTCAGCCTGGGTGGTTCTTGACCAGGTGGCGGTCAGTTCTATGTTGCAGAGGTTGAGATTAGTGCCATGTTGAAGCCACGTCACAGCTCATTCTTGCAGAACTTCTGGTGGGAGAGACGTGATCTGCCGAGCGCGCCCCTCCGTTGAGACAGCAAACTTGGTCTCCCCCAATTGATGACACTCCATAATACAGAGCGGTCATTCCTTGGCTGCATGCAGGAAGCCAGGGTCTGACACAGTACTCGAGTACATTTCGAGTAGATTCCAAGCAATGTAGATCCGGCAAGACTGCTCCAGTGGGCTGCATCCGGCAGGCAGTCTTCGACGCGCGCCGAAGTCCAGTAAATGCGTATCCACTGCCCGCGACAGGGTGGCTTTGCTGGGACCGCTCCATGGGAAGACAACACGCTATCGTCTCATCGGCTTCCGTGCGACTCCACGACCGACGCGAGTCCATGCAGTCATCCCCTCCGCCGATCCTGGGACTGCACGCCGCACGCGCTGCGCTTCTAAACGGCACTGTGTGGGGGAGAGATCTGAAGGAAAGGAGGAGGGGTCAAAGGGATGCCTCCTGCTCCCACTACAGTGTACCGGTATATACAGTACTGCCAAGAAAGTCCTGGAAGATACGATCATTTCGATTGGATTAGTTTGAACTAGTTTGTGTTCCGGCTTTTGTTTGACGGGAGGCGTTCTCCAGGATTTCTCTTCCGGTGCATCACACCAAACTCCAGGGAAATTTGATCCGGATGTCTTCATCTTTTTTGTTGGCGCCACCTTGATTTTTAGACTTGATTTAGACTGCTGCAGCTGAATAGGACGACCCACCAGTTCACGACACGCAGCAACGGTTCACGACTCTTCTCCGCATCTTCGTCAGCCAGTCTGATTTAGTGGATGCGCCACATAACCCAACAAAATTCCAAATCACGGTGTGAATAGATACCCTACCTGCACATATCAACCATGGTAGCGCCTTGATCTGGTGCGTGTCGTAGATATCTACCAGGTTTTGGTATGATTGTGGCTATTCCGGTGGATCAGCTGGCATTGACGCACACAGCTGGCACGTGGACCGTCGATTGTTGACAGCGGAAGCGGAAGCGTGCGGGCGACCAGCCTACGGCAACGCCGGTCTATCCGTGTATCCGGTTATCAGCGTTCAGCATCCGATAGACTCGATGGCGCCAATGCATGCACGACCAAACCATGTGGTGTTAGGATTACCGATCTTGCTGGAGTCCAGAGTCCGGACGCCCATCCAGTCGCTGGATTGCCAACGATTCCCTTCCTCGCATCATATAGTACGCATCCTCAGTCTCCAATTCACCAGCTAGCCCACAAGCCAACTTCCAACGAAACGGGACCGCCAACAAAAAAGCACCAACACACGCCAGCAATATGCAGCTCGCAGCGACCACATTGATGGCCGTGGCGGCCGTGACCACGGCGTCCGTGGCTGCCCAGACGCAGAAGACCATGCCGATCTGCAGCGCGTGGCGTGGCAGCGTGTACGACCAGGCCAAGCAAACGTATCCGGATCTCAAGGACGCCATCGAGGTCGTCCAGAGCAAGGGATCCGTGCCGTGGTACACGGACAACATGGACGCCAACGGCCAGGACGAGGTCGTGAACACGCTCTCGACCAAGTGCAGCGCCGACACCAAGATCCCGCTGGTCGTGTACGGCATCCCGAACAAGGACTGCGAGGCCGGGTACTCAAACGCCGGCTCCAACAAGAACTTTGACGACTACAAGAAGTTCATCGGCCGCCTCGCAACCACGTTCCCGACGCAGAACATGATCTACATCATCGAGCCGGATGCCGTCGGTCTCACGGCTAACGGAGGCTGCGGCATTGAGAAGGAGTACCCAAAGTATCTCAAGTACGTGCTTGACACGCTGTCGGCCAACAAGAACGCCGAGCTGTTCCTGGACATTGGCTTCTGGACGCTGATGCCAGGAGGCAAGCCAGAGGCGCTCGCCAAGGTCGTCAACGATATCTGGCCGGCAAACGGCGGCGTCAAGGGAATTGCTCTCAACACGGCCAACTACCAGAAGACGGACGACATGATCCAGCTCTGTGACTCTTTCGCAAAGATCACGGCCAAGGACACCATGAAGTGTATCATCGACACCTCGCGTAACAACAAGGGACCGTCGGCCAAGGGAGAGTGGTGCAACGTCAAGAACACGGGTATCGGTGTTCCTCCGACCATGGAGACCGGCAACGCTCGTGCGGCGTACTACCTGTGGGTGAAGCCGCCAGGAGAGAGTGACGGCACGTGTGAGTCGCAGACGTCGGGTGATGCGATGGTCGGCCCTGCCGCCGGCAAGTTCTTCAAGGAGCACTTCGACGTGCTGTGGAAGAATGGCTACTTTGTTGAGAACGGCGTCACGAAGCCAAGCACTTCGCCATCACCATCGTCCCCAAGCACGACGCCTGCTCCACAGACGACTGCCCCGGCTGATGACGGTGACGATGACTACACGACGCCTGCCCCAACCAAGAAAACAAAGGCTCCTTCCACGTCTGCTCCTTCGACGCCTGCGACGACGGCTCCAAAGACGACCAAGACACCATCGACTCCTGCTCCAAAGAAGACCAATGCGCCTGCCACGTCCGCTCCTCAGACGCCCGCGCCAACCACCGCCGAGCCAGAGTCCGACGCCGACTCGGAGTCGCCGTCCGTCGCTCCATCGACTCCAGCGCCGACCAAGGAGAAGAAGAAGTGCAAGGTCAAGCGCCGCAACTAGACACCCATCATGGTCGTGTCTGTATATATGAGCCGCTGAAGCCATAGGTCTTCAGTAGACGCACAAAGGTGCTGTGTCGTAGTATGCATGGTCCGTCGAGTTTTGCATCGAGAAAGTACACACCAACAAATCAACTTCAACGTCTCAAAAACTGAGTTTTAGTTCAAAAACATTACGAAAATACCCTCAATTGGGGTGGTGCACACCAGAATCTCTCCCATTTCTTCCTTTTCTGCTCATGACACAAACCGCGCATTTCCCAACCCACTCGAGCTCTTCCTCTCACTGCACACCACCTCCACATTCCCCACTACCCACACACGAGGTACACCTGCACGTCATCCTCCTATAGCCCCACGTACGCCTCTTGTCTAGTGAGAAAGGCGCCAGCGTCTAACCGCATTCTGCACTTTTTTCGGCGGCAGGTCTATCTTATCTTTTCTTTTCTCCGTAATCATCACCATGGCGTGGCGCTGCAGTGCGGTCTCCAATGACGGGCTCGTGGACAACCTGGCGCGCGCAGGCATCGTGCAGTCGCGGCGCGTGATCGACGCCATGAAGGCCACGGACCGCGCCAAGTACATGGCCACGGACCCGTCCCAGCGCCTCCACGTCGACCCGCACGTCGCCTACATGGACGCGCCGCAGCACATCGGCCACCGCCAGACAATCTCGGCCCCGCACATGGTAATAAGTTATAGTCCTATGAGTCTATCTTAACTTGTGCTGATTCGACTTGTATTATATGTTGAATAGCACGCCTTCGCGCTGGAGCTGGCAGACGTCGCCCTGAGCCACGCGAGCTGCGCGCAGCCTCGCGTGCTGGACGTTGGCGCCGGCTCGGGCTACCTCACGGCGTGTCTGGGCCGCATGGTCGATAGTCTCGGCGGTCGGGTGTTTGGTATCGAGCGTATCCCGGAGCTCGTGGAGTTTGCGAGGAAGAACATTGAGCTGGCAGACGGAGACCTTCTCCAAAGGGGAGTGGCCTCAGTCCAGCGTACGTCTCCTACTCTCTCTCTGGACGGACAAAGTGGATCTGTAGGCTGATACTGTGGTTTGTAGAGGCCGATGGCTGGTCGGGGCTGCCGAACGAGGCGCCGTTCGACTTCATCCACGTCGGAGCGGCCGCTGTGGAGCCGCCACAGTCGCTGATGGACCAGGTGAGACCATCGTGCTGTTTCGCGTGGGCTTGTGAGACCACTGACAGTGATGGATCTGACTGTAGCTCGCTACTGGAGGCCGACTCGTGGTTCCTGTGGGAGGCGTCGGGGAGCCGCAGGTGCTTTTGGAGATCCAGCGCACGGGCCGGAACGAGTTCTCGCAGCGTAAGCTCATGGACGTGTCGTACGTGCCTCTGGTTCGCGAGCAGCGCACGGAATTGTGACCTTTGTGAAGCCACCAGCATTCAGTTTTGTATGATAAGCAGCCGAGAGCTTGACACGGAGAGCTCTGTTGTGTCGAGACGCTTCTGTGTGAGCTCACAGGCGTTCTCAGGCCATGTTCATCGGCAAATCAACCACTTTGATTCAAGGAATCAAGCTCTCTTATGACATCCCACGTCTAGTATCGGCAGCTTCATCAGTGCGCGTCTGGTCTGCTCAGCATGAGGACGAGAGAGCGTCAATGTATTTGGGGGACGCATCTAGATGGCCCTCAGCTCCTATTTTTAACGGTCAAGAAACGAAGGACGTGGATGCTGGATGCTGGATGCTGGATGCTGGACGCTGGATGCTGGATACCTTCTTGTCGTGTTGTAGCTCTTGCTATTCGCCAACGAGAAGCACAAGTGCTTGTCTTCTCACTCGCGTAAGGATGGAGATCGGCACGACTAGGAAGGTGACTCCCTCCCCCGCGAAGGCGGCGCACATGTCGTCGCCCCGTGTATCCAGCTTCCCCACCAACAGGCTGCCTGTGATCCGGTCGAATGGCTTTGCCAAGCTCATCCTGCTGCTGTTTATGGCCTGGGCGTTGGCGGTGCCCATCAAGAACGTCGCCTTCATCATCTTCCCGGACATCCGCCAAGACTCGACCGAGACCAAGCACAGTGCGTACGCGTTCGCCAACGCCACGGCAGCCACGGGCCCTGTCGTCGTGCGTGGTGAGGACATTCTGCCTCTGCTGCGGCGAGTAGCTGACTTGGCGTTGGCGAATCCCGCCGTGTTCGACAGTTTAAACTCGGCTGCGGCCTTCAGTATCGACGCCATCCACGACTACCTGTCCGTGGACGAGTTCCACACGCTCTCGCTGTTCTACGCACTGCTTTTCCAGGCCTCGGAGCTGCCCGGATTCACGCTCACGCCGCGTCCTCGCGTGACAGTGGCAGACTGGGAGACGGACACACCCAGCAGCGTACGAGTGTACGTGCGACCCGACGGAGAGACGACAGCAGCCAAGGACGTGCTCGTCAAGGTCTCATGTCTGCCGGAGAATGCACGGCTGCAAGGCGCGCTGTGCTGGCTACCAGGCACGAAACGCCGATGCAATGACTACTTTGACGCCTCCGAGAAGCTCGACTTCTCGATGGTGGATCTCGATCCGCTGCGAACCGAATCGGGCTTGAGTAACAACGCCGGCTTGCTCACGCTCGCGACGATTTTCCACACGCAGATGATGTCGCTGTTCGGGCTCAAAAGCTGGCGCATGGTGATCGCGAACGCCGGCATGGACGCCACGGACGAGTACGCAGTGAAGCAGGGCTTTGCGAGTGTGTTTCGAGACCAAATCCCCGTCATCTCGTCGTCCCGCGTGGCCTTCATCGGGCTCAATGGCGACCGCAACACCACGTTCGTCGAGTCGTGTGTGGCCGCCGAGCTCACGACGTCGACGTTTTACACGAATGCAGTCGTCTTGGCCACGATCCAGGACGCCCTGCGAGCCGCCGACGTCTACAGTCCGTACGAGTTCAACTACTCCATGCCGTCCGACACCATGGACATGCTCGCGCCAATGCTGGCGTTCAACGTGTCGATCACGACGGGCGCGAGGCCGACGCCACGCCACAAGACAGGCTCGCAGATCTTCTACAAAGATCTCACGTCGGTGACCTCGGCTGCTATGTCGTTCAAACTGGACAAGGACTTCTCGTCGGCCGTGGACGCGCTGGGCTCGTCGATTCGTATGCTCCAGTACATGTCGTTCTACCCGAACATCTACAGCTACCGGAGCCACGTCGTGCGGTTCCTCACAGCGTCCAACGGATCTGTCGTGCCGTACGACCACAACGAGATGCGGATCATCGGCTCCGTGTTCTCCGGGTACAACACGTTCAAGCCTGATAGCTGGTGGCAGTGTACCATGATGTCGTACCGTCTAGCGGAGGTGCCACGCGACGCCAATGGCAGTGTCCAAGACCCGTGGTGGGACCATGAAGCCCAGTACGCAGCGTGGTTCGCGGCCCTGGAGAAGAGCACGGACGCGCCCTTCCTGCTGCTCAACGATTACTTCTCGCTGTACACGGCAGGCACGCTAGCCGTGTTCAATGACGTCCAGGAGACGCGATGCCACCGTGCTCTGTACAAAGTGCTCACCAAGGTCGCGTGGCTCACGCTCAACACCGTGTCGACGCTTCCAGAGTACTTGGTCTTCCAATCGGCGGCCGAGAACGGCGGCAAGGACTACTTCCTCAAGCAGATCCGAGCGCTGCAGCTCGTGGGCGAAGGCATCACGGGCAAGCGCGTGCCGTTCCCGTACACGATCGACTCGACCGACCGCCTGGACGACGGCAGCGCCTGGGTCTCGCTGTACATCCTCAGCGCGCTGGTGGCGACGCTCGGGAAAACAGCGACGCTCACGGCCTTTGAAAGCACGTATCTGGAGACCTTTGGGAAGTTCATTGAGAAGGAGAACGCGGTCATCCACTTCCCGGACACGGGCCACTGCACGTTCGTGCCACTGCCAGTGTACTTGAATACCAGCATCACCGACTCGATGGACCCGGCTCGGTACCAGCAGGCTGTCATGGCGTTCATGGCACTGGTCCTCGACCACGTGCCAGCCCTGCTGACGAGACTCAAGACGGAGCTGGCTCCACAGAGCCTCATGGCCGCTGATATTCCGCCCGAGGTCATGCTGGGCACAGAGGATGTCGACCGGAAGGACCGCTCCAGTGGCTCGCCCTTCCCGTGGCACGCGACGCCGCTCACGGTCGGACTGCTCAAGCTCCTGCCGGCATACACACCACCAGCCACCATCGTGTACGCGTACCGCAACGCCACGCGATGCTACCGCACGCTGGAGCTGCGGTACTTGAATGCGTCCGTACGGTGCTTTGTCGAGCCTAACAACGCCCACAAGGTCCGTGTCGCGTACGACGCCGATATGCTGCGGAAGCTGCTCTTCAGTACGTGGGCGATCTCGCTCGTGCTCAACCTCACAGCCACGCTCATCGCTCTCGAGTACGCAGGCAAGCTCGTGCGCGCATTCCGTGTCACGCGCTTCGCGGACGTCGACGTGTCAGTCGCCACGGGGCTCAGCTTTGCGACCTCGGGCATCCTGTCACTCGACCAGACCTTGCAAATGGCCATGAGCACCGTGCCACTGCTCATCACGTACCACTTGCCGGCCGACGAGGTGTTTCTGCCGACGCTCAAGGACACGCAATGGCCCAAGCTCGCTCAGGACGTGATCGTGGCGGCCAGCATGACGTGGTTCTTCAAGCTGTCCTCGGACCTCGCCAACAAGTGCATGCGCCTGTCAGTCGTGTCACTGTGGTTCAACAACGTGTGGCTGCGTGTCATAGCAGGCGTCCTCGTCTTCCTCGCGCGCGCGTGTACGGCCGACACCTCGCCCGGCAACGTCAACTACCCTTGGTGGCGGCTCCTGACGACACTGGTGGCAGCACTCGTGCTAGGCGTGCTAGGTGCTTGTGTGCCACTGGCCCTGCAGTGGCGCCACCTCGCTGGCAAGCGGCCGTTGAGTAAAGCTGAAGCCGAAATGGACGCCAACGCCGTCGTCAAGGCGCTGCAGAGCCGCCAGGCGCCGTTAAACGAGTACGGCGTGCTCGGGTACTCGGCCAGCGGCGCCTACTGGTCGCTCACGGGCCTGCTGGTCGAAGGCTGGGAGATCGTGGACCATGACAAGAAGCCCAGGGCGTCGTGTCTTCGCAAACACAAGCACGTCATCCCTCTGGACAAAGACGCCACAGGCAAGTTGGTGTGCAGGATCGAGCGCGAGAAGAAGCAGCGGCACCCTCGAACCAACGCCACGTAGCCTTCACTGAAGAAGCTCCGCTAACGTTAATTTAATCAACACGAACAGAGGATTTGAGCAGCTATTTGCACGCACAGCGCCTTCAGCGCGACCCACGCGGTCGGATCTGCTGGTGTCTGGGGCTCTTGCATATGGTGGTCGGGCTTGAAGGCCGTGAGGACTGTACAGACGCCGATCTCTCGACTGTTGTTGTGTAGCTCGCGCCTCGGGTCAGACACGTCGTTGGCTCTTAAACGAGCTTGTAAGACGTGGAAATACAGCTTGAGAACGTGGAAAAGCAGCTCCACAAGCTGCGTTTCTCGGTAGGAAGATCGCGTCTCGTCGACATGGCGGATCACGAAGTGAAGCACCGGCTGCACGAGACTGGACTCAATCGGGCTGTCACGCTTCGTCAGTTCTCCAGCGTTTCGAGCGTTTACAGCCGCGCGGCTCAAAGCCTTGAGTGCGTCTGCCACGTACAGGAGGTTGTTGGCGTGAACCAACAACTTGTCCACATACGCAATGACGGCGTTGGCAAGCGATGCGAGCACTTGCGTCTGTGTAGGCAGGAGCTGGCCTTCCTGGTCGAATCGCTCAATCCACACCGCTTGGACAAGGTCGAGCGTGGCCTGCACGGCCTGTGTGATGTCACCGGAGGATGCTAGCAGACGCTGGAGACTGTCATCAACGACGGAGTAGCCGTCTTCATGTAACAGCTCTTGCCGTATTCGGCGAGCTGCCATACCACCGTGGCCGACGAGATTTCGAAGCAGCCTGAACGCCCACATGACAGTACCAACTGCCTCGTTGTCGTGCTTGCTATAGTAGTCGACGAACTTGAGCACACTTCGGCCCGTGACACTCTGTGCATCGGGTGTCAGGTCTTCCAGAAAGCGTGGCTCGACATGCTTGGACCCCTCACATCGTTGTGCTGATGGTAAGGACGTGAGTAGTGCCATGGCAGCAAACAAGTTGTGTGCGGTCTCCATCGGCGCTACATGACTATCGGTGTCTCCGTCCTTGTCTGTTTCGGCCACTGTGCTATTGAGCCACTCAAAGACGATGCCCATAATGCCATTCGCAAGCAGCGGCTTCTTCACACCGAACTGGACCTGCGTTAGCAGGACGAGCGAGATATGGAGACGTGCTGACGGCCGATGGCACCGTAGCAGAGCCTGCAGGGGAATGCAGGTGAGGTGCTTCCGCTGGCAGAACGCAAGCGTCCGCGGTGCGTTCCGGGGAAGCCGTAGGCACCAGTAAATGGCTTCAAACACCATTTCCGAGAGCAGTTGGTTGTCTGACGTCGCGGTCTTGACTTGGTCGGCTTCAAACCATCGACCGAGGCACTCCCCGAGCAGCAGCAGCAAGTCCGAGTCGACTACCGCCGTCACAAACAGCGTGAGTGTCTCCACGTGCGTCGTCGTCTTCGTGTGGATCCGTTGGGTCGCCACAAGCAGCTCCACAGCCTCGTACTGAAGCCCGTAGTCGCTCGAAAACCCCGTCAATACGTGCCTCACGACCTCGACAGGCTCCGGTCTGAGCAGCAGCAGCTCCCTGTCACATCCGTCTCCTCCAACACTACTCGCAATGGCCATGAGCGTCGCCAAAGCCCACTGTTGGACGTCTTTGGAGCCTGGAAACTCGACCAGCGCCGCGTCAAACACCCCGACCTGGTCTTGCAACAGCTGCGTGCGTCGATCCAGCTCATACTGCGTCGTATCCACGAGCGTCTGGAGCGCCTCCAGCTCCTGCTGGGCTGTCACGTTCTCCTCGTGGACACTGCGGACTTTTTTCTCGAACAGCTCCTGGGCATTTGCCTGCTCAAGCTCGAGAACACTCTGGAGCCGGTCGTACTCGATATCACCGGCTACCAAAGCCTCGTTTCTCGACTGGAGCTGCTCGTACCAGTGGCGCTCCACGATACTCAGTGTCTCTATCGTGGCTCGTGCTTCGTCCACGTGGGCCTCCGTGTCACTGAGTGTCATAGCACAGCGTCGAAACTCGAGCTCTGCCGTGAGCAGCTCCTCCATGGCAGTGGCATTCTGGCCCACGAGCTCTTCTTCCGTATGAAGCAGCGCTGCGTACTGGTCTCGAAGCGGAGCGAGCACGCACTTGTCCACGATGTCGTACGGTGCCACGTCGAACGCGGTGCGGTTCTGGCTGTCAGGCACGTCCAGTGGCACGTGGAGCTCGTCAACGAGCCACGAGACCACGGCGGTGTGGCCGCTCTTGCAGGCTACGTGGAGAGGAGTGGATCCGACCTTGTTACGGTGTGTGGCACTCAGTCCGAACTCGGTCACGAGCATCTTGGCCATGGCAAGGAAGCCAAACTGCGCACACAAGTGCAACGGCGTGCCATCGGCATTGGGAGCGTACCGGACGAGCGGCGAGTCGAAGTCGACAACACGGAGATGGTTGTCTTGGAGCGTCCGGCGGACGGGCTTGAGCTGGTTCTGAAGCAGATCGTTCCAGAAGGGCTTGAGCAGCGACGAGAGCTGAAGGGCATTGAGCTTGCAGTGAAAGGCCTTGTGGTTGTTGGGTGTTACGACGGGAGGAAGCAGGGTGGTCGTGGGCTTGCCGGTGGCTTTCGTTGGCTTGGTAGGCAAGGGCGACGAGCCGAGCGCTGCAGGGAGCTTCACGCGGGCGCGTGACGTCGGTGGCGTCGCCACGCCACGTGCAGAGGTGTCAGTGGGGAGATGCGGCTCCTCATGGCGCGATTCCACGTCGTCGCACGCGAGGACGATGGCAGGAAGAGCAGTGGAAGAGTCTGCCATAGGCGCCATCAGCACATGTCAACGCACGGCTTTCCCAGTGTCAGTTGGCCTCCCTTTCTCCTCGAAACGACGCGGCTCTTGAGACTGAAGAGCCCTTCTGACTCTTCTGGGACGACCATGACACAAGCGAGGAGCGGGTTTCGGTGGGAGTCTCGTCTTTGACACGAGCGTCTCTCAAGAGATCTCTTGAAGGACCCATCGTGGATGGAAGGAGATCCCTGAGACCGTTGAAAAGACGTGGAAATGGCCTGACGTGAGATAGGGGTCTATCAGCCACCAGCAAGATGCACGAGTCTCTGTAGAGACCACTGACGGCCATCAAGTTGATCCAGGCGGCTTCGAATGCCACTGTGGCGATCGGCGGATAGCCGCTCTTTGAAGGTCACGTTGAACTTGTGAAGTGGAGGCGCACTCGACTAAACACTCTAAAACAGCGTTTATCCTAATTGGGGTTTCCTACTCCAATTTCCTGACCATATTGGTCAAAGCACCCAATCGAATTGGTCGGAACAACAATCAAATTGGAAAAACCTTTAATATCGTATGACCTCATGGCCCGACAACCCCTCACAACGAATAATTCTCGATGGATGAACTGAGTCCTATCCGAAGAGTGCGCTGCGCAGCGGATATTGAGCGTATTTCACACAGCTTTCCACAGAAAACGAGTACAATAGGCTCACAGACGTCCATTCTCACCGTGAGCGAAGTTCAGGAAGCTCATGGGCTCTAGTTGCGGCCCTACGGGCATCGGTTTATGCATTCTTTCTTTCTACGGCTTGCGCCGAGGGCTAGAGACCGCTTTCAGCTCCAAAAACTCTCCCGTGGCCTCACAATGGCTTCGGTATTAGACTCACTACGTTTTTCACGGGAGGAACGAGCTCTGGAAGCTCAGAGGTGGCGTGATCGTGGTCGACGCGGTGTACCCTGTTATTATCGATCATGTGAGTTTTGAGCAGTATAGGGTGGTTTACCAATTTGGTTGTGGGTTACTCAAATTTGATTGACCGGTTACGCCAATTTGGTCGGGAAATGGTGTAGTGTTGTATATTTACCGTGGCAACAGCTACGATTTGAAACAAAGGTCGTGAAGGAGATCTATGAAAGTTTAGACCGCCGCCAGGCTGGCACGGCGTCAAGTCCAAACTTTGGGCTCTTCCGACAGGATGGTGAGGATACGTACAGTATGTGGTGGATCGGTTGATACAACCAAGCCCTTTGAACCATCAAAGTAGAGGGTTTCCGGCCGTGCCAATCAGCTCCATACGCTCCGGTCGATCAGTGTTTGTGGCATGAAGGTTTTCGGCTGGAGTTGCGTGTCGGTCTAAACTGGAAAGATTCTTCCCGAGTGTCGGAAACGCAGCTCCCCCACGACTAAAGTCTAAAAGCGAGACTCTTGGTGCGCCACATGCCACCAGCTGTCACCCACGCCAGCCATCCTGCCACGCTGATCTGATCTGGGTCAGACCGGATGCCTTCGACAAATTTATCTATTCTCACAGGTTCCAACTCAGTCGAATCAACGCACTCTCTGTAGTAGGTGAATCTTTCATCACCCGATACATTTGATATCGCAGGTTTGACCAACAACCCCTCGCCATGTGCCGACGATGGTCATGGCCGACGCGTCGACGCCAAGTCCCTACGTCTCTCGTCGCCTCAGCTGCACGCGGGAAGCTCGCCTGTCGTCCTCTGTGGACCCAGGACATCATGTCCGCCGACTGACACGGAGGGCCTTCATGGATCCTTCACTCTGCCACTTGCACGCCAACGTGGTCAAGGTCTCACATTCCACCACGGTCTCACCTCATGAAGTTCCAGCTTCCAGAGCGAGCCTTCCCTCCGCTCGTGCTCTCGGCGCATGAGGAGCAGGAGCTGATCGACGAGGCCGACCGTATCATCGAAGCCACGATCGCAGCGCAGGAGGCGTTCATCGCACGAGGCCGCAAGGTCCAGGGCGACCAGTGGAAGCACCTGCGCTCCAAGGAAGGCGTGAACGTCTACCGCCAGCGTAGCGTCGGCGCCTCCAAGAAGCTCTTTGATCCGATTGCTGCCACGACGCATGCAGAGAGCGAGCCTCGCGCCGCCGCGCCGATAGACTCGGTCGCCAGCACGGCGTCGTCGTCGTGGATGCACGGGAGGAACCAGGCAGGCACGCCAGCGAGTATGTTCAGCTTCCGTGCCGCCAAGACGCCTGCCAGTCGACGCGCAGCGTCGTCGACGAAGAACATCCCGATGCTGGATGATCTGGGCATCACGTCACCCGCTTCGAGTGCCGACCACACGTCCGGGTCGAGCGAGAGAGAGTGGATGGAATACCAACGAAAGCCCGCGGATGTGCCAGGTCTGTTGGCTGTTGGCGTGGTCGACGGACGCCTGGAGGACGCCATGTACGGTGTTTTCAGTGAAGATGACGCGTCGTGGCGGTGGAAGAGCTCACAGATCAATGACAAGCTGGACGATGCGCGCGTGCTCGCGACGATCCGAGGACCGACGCGTGAAGACCCGTTCCGGTTCATCGGCGTCAAGTGGTTCACGAAAGAGCACCCGAACGCGCTCAGTTCAATCGTCAAGCGACGCGACTTCCTCACGATCGAGGCCATGGGCACGACGTACGACTCCACAGGCACAGTGCGCCTGGGCTATTTTATCATGCACTCGGTCGAGATCCCTCGCATCCCCGTGCTATCCGACCTGGACATCCTGCGTGGCCAGGCGTCGTTCTGCTTCATCCTCAGGCAAGTGCAGAACTCGGCGATTGAGGTGTTTGTGCGAGGCTTCTCGGACCCACAGGGCGAGATGTTTGAAGGCGTCTCCGTGCGGTTGGCGTGTGAGTCGGTCCTTGCCGTCATCAAGATCGTGGACTTTGCTCACATCAAAAAGCTACGGTGGCTCATGATGAACCGACGGAGAGATCTTGCATCAGGCCACACACACGGCCAAGACGAGTCGACTTGCAGGACCTGCCAGAAGAGCGTCAAGCGGATCAGCAGTTTCCTCCAGGGCAGTGCGGCGACGTGTCAAGTGTGTCGTGAGCCAGTGTGTGCCAAGTGCACTATCACCAAACACATCACTGTCGACATCTCCGTGGACGGAGCCACTCAGAAGCCACTGCCATTCTGTCTGTCATGCGTGATGGAAGCGAAGAACTTGTCAGCCTGGGACGTTGCATTGGAGGGCGTCACGCAGAAGCAGTACAACCTTCTACCAACAGACCTGTTTCCAGTTACGAGCTCAGCTCCGGCCTCAGGCTCCAGGCAAGCGAGTTCCGTCGACCAGCGCGACCTGCGACGAGTAGCGTCCGCGCCCCGCATGCAGCGGCAGCTAAGCACAGGCAACTCCCGCATGAGGAGCGCCTCCCAAGTGCTCGAGCAGCAGGCGAGAAGGAAGGACCAGGACAAAGTGCTGCTGTACACGTAAGCGAAATGACCATGCTCTTATGAATCTTCAGACGTTGTGATGGGAGGATTGGTCCAACGGCTGCTGGTCGATGCGTGATTCGCGTCGCGGACAGGCCTTCGTTCCATTGACAGTGCATGGTTCGATCAGTTCATGGTAGAGAGCCCTGCTTCGGAAGCGTGACGGGAGCTCCAATGGATCAATTCGAGGGTCTGCTCTGTCCGTCTCGCGGGCACACGTCTCATCATTTCAGTGGATCGGAATCTATTCAGGACTGTGCATGTTGCACTAAGGCAGCGCTGCTGAGGCGTGGAGCGTTGCTGGATCCATGTTTGAATGCGTTCATGCACTCCACCGTCCATCGCATAGCCAACAGTCGACGATGATTGATAGTGGGGTGTTGTCAGGATGATAGTCAGGACGTGATGTCTGCCAGGGTATCTGCTCGTGTTGCGCACTCATCCCCCGTGCACGCCTCCTTCTCTCTGGCAAACGCACACCACACCGAGTTCCACTCGTGGCTCGAACACGTCGGCTACGGCCCACTTCATGTACACGTACACTCTACACGTACAGGTACTGTACGTACCTGTAGCCTTGTAGGCATGCAAGACAGGCACTCCCAAAGGCGGATTCTCAAGTAGTCACGTTGGCCAAGTGTGTCCTCTGGAGGACGCGGCTGTCTGCTGCACGGCTCACACGACAAGCTGGAGGGAGACTGCGTCATGCTGTCGCTGCAATCAGCAACTGCCCACGGGCATCCGATGAGAGACCTGGGCGGGGGAAGAGCAGGAGGAAGTCGCCATTTCCGCGACTGCCACTGCCATGGCATGTCATGGCGTGCCATGCCATCACAGCCGAAATCTCGGCACATGTCTTGCTGTACGTATCAGAGACCGTAAAACCGGAAAGATGCAGAAAATAGACTCGGACTAAAATACGCCATAACCGGGGGGAGAAGGCCCGTTTAGACGCAAGCCACATTGGATTCGCCATCACGCACGGCCTTTACGCCTTGTGTCCTGACCTGTACATGTAGAGAATTAAAGGTCCTTCCTAATTTTACAAGTCCAATTAGACGCCAACAACAGTGTGGCCACCTCCGCCATCTCCGTTGAAGCTTCTCTTCGTCCCCCATCCCGATCGTCGAGTCGTAGGAGCACTTCTTCCGCCAGATTTACAATCTCAGTACATTTGGACCTAATCGGACGGCGCTGACTTGACGATCGCGAGTCAGTTGGCAACACACACCAGGGCAACGCGAAGGTCGCCACGCCACGCCAGCGGATTCAAAGGAAAAGAACCTGTACCCGTGGTTCCTTTCTCTGGCACGGAATGTCGTGATTGGACATGCGCGGGAGCCAACGCGAAGACACCCACGGCCATTGGCCGCTTGGCCGGGCCAAGTCTAAATTCGCCAACATCTGAGACCAGCCGGAAGCGTTATTGACTTCCAATTCCAACAAAACGGCAAAATCCGCCAACAAATACCAACAGTTGGCTCACCAGGCAAAGTTGGGAAGATGGGGCCGCCAGAGAGAGAGAATGTCGAAGTGAGGCACGCCGGCGGAGCGGGCACCACCTGTCACAAGGTCAGCCGCTTCCCGCCATGGTGCCGACTGCCCGCGGTCACCGTGGTGATGATGCGAGGTGATCAGAGGAAGCTCACATCTGAACCCGCAGTGGATCTGGTAGAGAGCATCAGTCCGTGAGAGAGAACACGGAACCGAGAACGAGACTTCTCTTATCGCAGAACAGGTTTCCGCGATCGTTCCGGTCACAGCAAACCACTCGACCATCCGCTCGCGTTCTGCGTAGCGCATACTTTCGTTGGCGAAAACGCCAACGCTAACACTTTCTCCACGACAGCTCGCCCGTCCACTCGTCCACATCATTGAGCTCCTCGTACAGTACATCACCACCAACGAGTATGAAGTTCCGTCTGCCGCCTAATGCCTTCCCTCCTCTCGACCTCACGCGCGAGGAGACGCGGTGGCTGCGTGACGAGATGACCGCGGTCGTGGCCGAGACCATGCGCGTGGAGCGCCAGTACGTCGATCCGCTTGACGGCCGAGCCGTGTTCCCGAAGAAAGACTGGAAGCTCGTGCGGGCGAGAGACGACTTCTCCGTGTACAAGGAGCGCCGCTCCAAGCGGCCAGCTCCTACCAAGATCATGACCGAGAGGAGTGACTCGTCGGCGCTTCCGACGGTCGAGGCGTCCGGCCCAGAGCATCCGTTCTCGGTGGATTCGATGGCGAGTGAGGACCTGCCGATGAACGAGACCATCTCGACACGAAGCATGTCCACAGTGTCCGGCGCGATGACGACGTCCTCGAATGACGACCACGACAGCATCGTCGGCTCCATGAAGGAGCCACACGTGCCCATGCTCGTGGCTGCGGGCACAATCGACTGCACACTGGACGACACGGTCTTCGGCGCGCAATCCGGGGACGACCTTGCGTGGCGTATGCGCACGGCGTACGTCAAGGACAAGTTTGCGGATGCGCGAATCCTCGCCAAGATCGACGGGCCGACTGCAGAAGACCCGTTCCGGTCGCTGTGCGTGAAATGGTTCACGAAGGAAGTGCCCGCGCTGGTCAATTCCTTTATTCAGCGTCGCGATTTTCTGATTCTCGAAGCGACTGGATGCGATGAGGACGCGGACGGCACGCGCTACGGGTACTACCTCATCCATTCTGTCAAGATTCCTGGGGCGCCCGAGCTGTCCGAGCTGAACGTGATTCGATGCAAAGTGTCGTTGTGTTTCATCTGCCGTGAGCTCCCCAACGGCCAGTCGCATCTCTTCGCTCGTGGGTTCTCCGACGCTCGCGGCGAGATGATCGAAAAGGTCGGCATTGCTCTTACGTCCGAGTCGATTATCGCCGCCACGCTGGTTTCCGACTGCTCGTACGCCAAGAAACTCACGTGGCTCATGCAGAAGAAGCAGCGCGCACGCCAACAGCGAATGCAACGATCTGGAAGCGTGATCGTACCGAACGAGTGCGAGTCCTGTCATCGCGGCGTGAAGAGGCTGTCATTAAAGTCTCAGCTCCACTCGTGCCAGGCCTGCGGCCACATGATCTGCCACAAGTGCTCGGTGCAGAAGCGGATGATCGTCGACGTGTCCGGTGATGGAGTCGTGGATCGCTCGCTCACGTTCTGCTTCGGCTGCGTGATGGAAGCCAAGCGGCAGTCGGCGTGGCAGGTCGCCAGTGACGCGCTGTCTCCCGAAGAGCTTAACAAGAGCCGCTACCAGCAGCAGAGCTCCAACGCAACGGGAGCTCCCACCCTGGCACGTGCCCAGTCCATGGGCTTCGACAGATCGCGCAGTAGTGCCGCATACTCGCACCGGTCGCCTGACATGGCTGGCCGTGCCCCCACCGTGCGCCCGCACTCGAGCAAGTCGGTGACGGGCGTGGTGCTCTACTAAGTTGTTGGCGTTTTCGCCAACTCTTCTTCTCCGGTTTCGTTGGCGGTCTGGTCTCGCTCTGCCAACGAGAACCAACAAGTTCAAGCTCGTCTCGATGTTCTTCTACCGTGGAAATAGTCTGTAAGCAAAAGTGATCTGCTCTCCGTTAACACGATCGTAATGTTTTCTTCGCACAGCGTTTTGTTGGAATTGTTTTCTCCATTTTGTTGGAAATATGACGGTCGTGTGTCGTCTTTATTTTGCGTCGCTCGACCGCAGGTTAGACGCGATGTCGCGAACGAAGTTGTAGTACACGTAGCGGCAGTCGAACTCCATGTCATGCCAGTAGTTGACCGAAATGGTCTGGCAGAGCTGCGTGGCTCGGTGGTACCACATCGCGGGTAGATACAGTACCTCGCCTTCCTCCACGACGCACTGCAGCGGGTTCAAGTGACCGGCCAAAGGGTACCTGTCGACATCGATGTCCAGCGGATCCACGGGGATCCACGGCGTGTCCCCCGTCTCCGGCGACGGCACTATCGTCCATGAGGAATGCTTTGGGTGGACGGCGTGGAACTGGGCTGTGGCTTCCCCATCTTTCTGGTCGTCTCCAAGTGTCGTGCTATGGCGGTAGCGCGCAGATGCATACTCGGACTCGTACAGACATGCAATGTCCACTGGCGGCAGAAGCGTAAAGTGCTTGCGGCCCTTAACCACGCAGTACATGTTCTACAGGCACGAAAGCAAGTCAGCTAATCTGTATGGTATCAGAACAGTTGAGAGATGGAAGGCTCACCTCGTAGTGGTCTTTGTGCATCGTGGACACTGCGCGCTCGTCGCCGATCCAGATATTGACAGCGTCCGGCTCGTTGCCAAATGCCTCCTTCGCGAGACCAAGGCACGGCGGCACATCTTCATAGAGCCCAGGGAACTCGTCTCGCAGACTATCGTTCTGGTGAGATAGGTAAGGCACGCCGTCGAAGCCTTCTCTGTCCTTGAGGATGCGGAAGAACTCGCGTAGTGGCATTACTCGCTCCTCAGGCATCACGAAGATCTCCTTCCCGTCCTTCAGCGGCAGCACCGCGTCTCCAAACCCAAAGGGCGTGATGTCCACCGTCACATCCGTGTCTTCGCCAGCACAGTCGATGAGATACTGGTCTTCCTGCCAGCACTCGCGGACGCGTCGCCACTGTGGGCTTTCCATCGCGTTGGTGAGGATCACGGGCACGCTCTTGCTCACATAGCGACGGTAGAACTCCAGCGGACTCAGGGTTTGAGCATCTACGCGTGAGATGGACTCCAGAGGCGCCCAGAAGTCGTCCGTGTCCTGCCGCAATTGGCGGATGCTCGTGTGGAGCTGCTTGCCCTCCATTTTCGTTGGTTATTTCGTTTGGTCGGAAGTTGGTCACATGCCAACGATTTCCACCAATCAAATCACTCGTAAGACTCAAAATAGTGACTACTACTGGGATTGTCACAAAGATGACGTTGGTGAGGGGACTAAATAGCACCTCGAGAAGATTGTGCCTCTTGATTATGGATGACGATCAGCAGAACACCACAGGCTAATCACCATGGACCCGTCGACTGTC
>JAADVL010000523.1:0-22755 GCA_023334995.1 Pythium sukuiense | reverse complement strand
TCTCTCTCTCTCTCTCTCTCATCAGCTCCAAGTCCAACACGCCGAGAGCACGCGTGCTGGCGACCGCCTGCCCTGCCTGCTGTCCGTTGTATGGCCGCGTGATCCGGACGCGAGTCAACCGGATCACAACCCGAGATCATAGAGGGTAGAAACTCTCGTCCGGCGTCCAGAGTATCCAGCGTCCAGCGTCCGGCGTCCGGAGCGTGCGTGCGTCCTGACCCGACCCGACCCGACGACCTCCATCCTAGTACACCATGGGCAGACACTCCGCCACTACCAGCACTGGTACTACTACTCATACTCGCAGCAGCTCGTCCTCCCGCCGCCGCGCCATGGGCTCGTCCATCTACGACGCGTACCCGCTCACGCTGCGGTCCTTCCTCACAGCCGGCCCGCCGCCGCTCGAGCGCGCGCTGTCGCAGCAGCGCCTGCCCACCGACGACGCCATGGCCGCGCGCCGCATGCGAGAGCTCTTCGACCGACCGGCCTCTGTCCAGGAGCACGCCACGGCGCCCGTGACGCTGCTCACGTCGCCCCAGGCGCAGGCCCAGGCCGGGTCCCCGCTTGTCCAGCGGTCGCGCGCCGAGCGGCGGTCGGCCAGCATGTTCACGCGCCTGGGCAAGTTCACGGGCGAAGTATACGAGACCAAGGAGCGGTCGCGCGTGGTCAACGCGCTCAAGCGCCGCTCGCGCACACAGGACCAGGCCACGACCAAGTTCACGGCCGCCGACGTGCTGCGCGCCGGCACGCTCACCAAGCAGGGCTCGTGGCGGCGCAACTGGAAGAGCGTACGTGAGACCGTAGTATGACGATGGTGAGGACGGTCTCCGCTAATGGATGTTGTGTATATGACAGCGCTTTTTCCTGCTGCGGCGCGACTACCCGAGCCTGAGCTACTACAAGTCGGAGGAGAAGCTGGAGCTGCTGGGCGCGATCTCGATCACGGGCGACACGCTCGTGCTGGACAAGAGCGCGGCGGGCGGTCACGCGCCGTACCGCTTCCAGCTGCGCACGCGCGACGCCGCGCTGCTGCTCGAGAGCGAGACGCGCGACAACCAGCAGCGGTGGATGGACGCGTGCCAGGAGCTCGTGGACGCGCTGCGGGCCGAGAAGTTTCGCCAGTCGACCATGAGCGTGGACCGCGACCCGACCACGGCGAGCGCGCGGCCGTCCATGGGCGCTGGCCGCCACAGCGTCGCGACGACGGCCGCGTCGTCCATGACGTCGCTGCCCAACGGCAGTCTGCTCAAGGCGCGGACGCCCAAGCGGATAGGAGACGACAACCAGCAGCAGCATGATCTGAAGGACCTGCGGAAGCCGTCGGATCTGGACCAGTTGCTGGACGGATCCAGCGACTCGTCGTCCGACGAAGAGGACGAGGAGGAGGAGGACGACGACCGAGGGGACAACCAGAAAGAGGAGGAGGACGAAGAGGAGGAGGACGACGACGATATCTGGGCCACGGGCCGCAGCCACCACGTCGTGCTCTTGGACCAGCCCGCGACGGATACTGCCGCTGCCACGGCAGCAGCCACCAAGACGACAACAGTAGCAGCAGCAGCATCCGCCCACACGACTCGTCGCGGCAGCCTGCAGTCCAGTTCGTCCAGTCGCGCGCGTCGACAGAGCACGCCGTTCTACGACGTCGTGATCGAGCTCGTGCTGGGCCGCCAGAGCAAGCTCCTGAGCCGCAGCGAGTCGTCCAACGACAAGCTCAGCTGCAGCGTCAAGGTGCTGGGCTATTCCTCGCAGACCAAGCAGTCCATTGAGATCGGCACGACCGACACGGTCAAGATCGCGGCGGCCGTGGCACAGCATCAGCAGTCGCAGAACCAGTCCCAGAACCAGAGCCAGTCGCCCGTGCGGATCACCTTCAGTGTCGTGCTGCGCGTGGATCTCTCACGCTTCGACCAGCTCCGCTTCACCGTGTACCGCACGTCCTCGTCGGCGTCCAAGCCCGTGACTGTCGGACTCGGCCGTTTGTTCGCTGACGAGGAATTCAAGACGCTGCCGCAGCCGCGACTTGTGCCTCTCACAGAAAAGAGCTCTTCATTCCCAGACGTTCTCGCTTCCAGTCGCAGCGAGCAGCCGTCACTGCTGTCGCTCCACAGCTCAAGAGGAGCCCACGCCGGAGGCTCGTCGTCCAGCCTTCTCACGATCAACGGCAACGCTGTGCAGCTCGTGGTCCAGGCATTCCCTGCCAAGTCTTTGTATGAGGTGCTACCCACGGGCGGCATCGACATGGCGGCGACCAAATACCTGCTCCCCACGATGCTGTCCGCAGACGCGCCCGAGTCGCCGCGCAGTCGTGGTGATGACATGGGCGGCTATGCTCTGATCGAGAATGGCAGCTTCCTCACAACAACGAGCGAGGCGCCGGCGCCGTCCGACGCGCGACTCATCGTCGTGGACGAGATCCTACGTGTACCCCGATCGACGTATGCGCTGCCAGTCGCGTTCCTAGATTTCCTGGAGGAGACGGCGCTGGAACGCACGCGGTTCCTACAGAAACAGATCGAATCGAGTGCCGACGTCAAGCCCGACCACAACCGACAAGCCAACGACGAAGGCACGCTGGCGATGTGGGCGTTTGAGCTGGACTTTTTACGCAGGAAGATGGAAGAGTACTTGCGCCAGCGCCAGTTTCTCATGAAGCAGGAGAAGCGACTGCTGGACGAAGCCAGGGACCGCAAAATCTTCCAGTACACGGCTGACCAGGTCGCGCTGATGAACCACAGGGGCAAGAGCGCTCTGAAGAAGGACGCGCAGGCAATTGTCTCCAGTGACGACATGGTCGCGCCCTTCAAGCGTAGCACGTTCAAGAGCCTCGATCTGTGGCAGTACCTCCCTACCAACATGCAGAACCAGTTTTTGTGTGTACACCAGCCATCGGCCGACGACAAGGAGCCTGCGACTGTTCCGTTCGCGTGGCACACGATGACCATGGGCTGTCCGGCCGCCCACACCAAGGGCTTCGCCAACGGCGGCTTCCCTCTGATGGCGTCGATCGATCCGACATCCATGCGACCGAGTAACCCCGCGGCATCGGGGTACTCAGAGGAGTCGGACTACGGCGGCCCGACGGCCAGCGACAACGAACACTCGCTCGAACGAGGCTCCGTACTGGGCACGCAGCTCGAGTCGTTACGTCGCCGCGCGAGTTTCAACCGCACGTCCAACACGAGCAACCCGGGATCCGCTCAAGACACTGGCGCCGATTCGGTCGCAGGACTCAAGACGCGACTGGAGCTCAAGGAGCGACTGGATATCATCGCGAGCCAGACGCTGTCGGCCGCTGTCGCGTGCATCGGCGCGTCGCTGGATCTGGCGGTGCTGGGCAGCGAGCGCCACAAGCTGCAGCTCACCAACGCGCCCAAGTTCGGGTACCTAGTCAACTTTGAGTCGCTTCTGAGCACGCAGGGCAAGGAAGTGGGCATGCTCGAGGACTTTGCGGCCGGCGCCAAGTGGCTTCGCAACGTGTTTGTGCAGTTCCGCCGCCACAACCCGAGCAACTCGGGCAGCGGCCAGTACTACTCGATCAAGAGCTACTCGCCTCCCGAGCGACGTGGACTGGCGGGCGGCACGGGCGTCGACGGCTCGTACATGCCGTCGTCGTCTTTGCGGGACCAGGCGCCAGCGACTCCGCCTCCCTACTTCCTTGTGACCATGGGCGTGACCGACGCGCAGCTGGTGGCTCTTCCTCCGCAGCTCGTGGCGGGTAAGCCGCTGCGTATGCGGTGCGTGCTTTTCTCCCAAGGCGTTAATGAGAAGCAGTCGCTGGTGCACGCGCTCAAGTCGCAGGCCGTCAAGGTCCAGGAGCGCATCAACCGCGAGAACCTGGAGGAGCTCAAGGAGATCTACGCCATCTTCCGTCGCGTCCACGCGAGCGACAGCGACAGTGTGGGCCGCGAGCGGATCTCGAAAACCCACTCGGATCTACGCGGCGACAACTGCATCAGCCGCTACTCGCTGGCGACGCTGGACGAGTTGCTCGCGCAGATCGAGCACCACGTGTGCTCGGCCTCGAATGCGTTCAAGAAGAACGTGTCGCTGCTGATGGACACGTCCGACTTTTGTCGCGAGCTGGGCGGCGCGCGCGTGACGTGCTGCAAGTCGGGCAAGGACCGCACGGCCATGTCGGTGACGCTGGAGCAGGCGCGGCTGTGCTGCTCGCAGCTTCACGTGGCCCAGGCCCAGGGCAAGAAGCTGTGCGCGACGATGCGCGTGGCGGGCGTGCGCCGCAAGAACGTGTTCCTCAACACCAAGAGCAACAAGTTCGCGTTCAACGAGATGCAGCGCAAGATGCTGCCGGACTGCTACAAGCCGCCCATGGGCACGTACAAGTCGGGCAAAACGTAGAAGTGTAGTTAGTATACAAATGAACAAACCAAAACGACGAAGCGGTAGTGATACTAGTAGCTAGGAGTAAGATACGAAGCGAAGAACAAACAGCGAGCCTCACCAAGTGCAGAGAGACAGAGACGCATAATACAACAGTGGAATTTGAACTTAGGACGACGATGTGTTGGTAGTGCGAAAAAGACCAGAGCTGACGAGCCAGCGACGCAGCTCCGGGGAGATCCACGCCGCCTGGTGGGTCTGCACGGGACGAATAACGGAGACCGTGGCTGGCTGGCGGAGCGGTCGGCGCTCCGAAGGGAGCCCTTGGGCGAGGGTAGTAGCAGACGCGACAGGATGCAGTAATTCCGGAAGAGCGTCCTCCTCCTCCTCCTCCTCGTCTTCCTCACTGTCACCGCTGTCCTCTCCGCTGAGGCTCTCTCTGGACGAGAGCCCTCCTTCCACTTCCTCCACTCGCGATTGGCAATCCTCTTCTTCTGCTGGAAGAGCTTCCTGCTCCAATCCCCCCGAGCTCCGCCGTCGCCTTCCTCCATCCGTCGCGTACAAATACTTGCGCTGCTGCTCGTCTCCCCTGCCTCCGCCTCGCAGCGTCGACCCAGAAGACGAGTGCTTCAGCGCCGCAAACTTGGCCACCAGCTTCGAACTCGCTTGAGCAGCGACGGCCTCCTGGCTTCGTGCCTTCGCGTAGTCCGCTGATGCGTGCGGCACCCACGTCGCGTGGGACGTCGACCACGTGCGCTTGCCGTCCACGATCGTCGCGCCCAGCCTCCGCTTCTTGCGCCTTAGCCGCCGCCGTCTCTTTTTGCGTCGGATCGGTGACTCCAACGCGCTCTGCCGGGCGTCTATCGGCTGAGGCAGCAGCATAGAGATCTCAAACGTCAAGTGCTCTCGCAGTGGCGCGGTTGCAACGTTCACCACCGGCTCTGGCCTGCGGTGGGGCGACAGTTGAATAGCGGTCGCACCCACAGAGGCCGTCGTCGCCAAGGCAGCAGCCGCACTCCTGCTGCGCTGCGCCTTCTTCTTCTGTACCAGCAGCTCATACGCCGACAACTTCTGCTCCTCCTTTGCTGAAGATATCACTGCAACCTCGGTGGCTGTGGGTATCACAGATCGTGAAGACGGCAGCGGAGACCGTCGCGCCAACTGCTTCCTCTCCGCCTTGCCCGTCGGGCTGGACGCCTCGTCCAAATCCATGCGCTTCAGCCTCGCCAGCAGCGCCATCATACCCAGGAACCTCTCGCCCAGTCGCTTCTGCTGCTCTTGTCTCCCCTCCCTCTCTCCGCCCGCTGTGTTGTCGTTCGCCTTTCGTTGGCGTCGCCTCCGCACCTGCTTGTCCCAGAGCTGTTCATCCTCCGCTCCTTTCTCCTGCCGCCGCTGAAGCTGCTGCAACTGATCCAGCGGCACGAGCGCCAGTGGAGGAACCTTACGAGCCACTCGTTTCGAATGAGCGTACCCCTGCAGCTCTCTAGCCGCTGTCAGCACCGGCGCCGACACCGACCCGTGAAGCATGTCGGACTCCTTCCCCAATTGAATCCACGACGCGAAACGACGTGACACTGCCTCTATTATCGGATAATGTATCCATTCTATACCACAGGTGGTTATCCAACAACACAGGCATGCTTTTACGCGGGTCCAACCCACCCCGCAGATTTCCAGTGCCAATCATCCACCCACAAAAGCATCCCACGCATCCAAGAGCTCCACGACGCCAATGGCCGGAGGAGCACCAGCAGCAGGAGGCAAGGCCGCGGGCCGCGCGGCGTCGGGCGGCAAGAGCAAGAAGAACAGCGGCAACAATGAGGATGTGCGTCGCGACACGCCGCTGCAGGCCATCGTGTTCGCCGACTCGTTCACGGAGACGTTCCGGCCCATCTCGCTGGCCATGCCCAAGGTGCTGCTGCCGCTGGCCAACGTGCCGATGCTCGAGTACTCGCTCGAGTTCCTCGTGTCGGCGGGCGTGCAGGAGGTGATTTTGTTCTGCACGCACCACATCGAGCAGATTGAGACGTTCATCCGCGAGCACTCGGCCGTGGCCAAGCGCGTGAGCGTGCAGTGCGTGTACAGCGCCACGAGCGTCACGGCGGGCGACGCGCTGAGAGAGATCGACCGCCAGCAGCTCATCCAGAGCGACCCGTTCGTGCTCATGAGCGGAGACGTCGTGGCCAACGTCGACCTGCAGCAGATCATCAAGGAGCACACGGCCCGTAAGAAGAAGGACCCGAACTGCATCATGACCAGCGTGTTCAAGGAGATCCCGCCGCAGGCGCTAAGCACCAATATCCGCCCTCTTGGCGACGAGCTCATCGTCGGCATCGACAACCAGACCTCGCAGATCGTGCTGTACGAAGACGACCCGGCCAAGAGCGCCACGCATTTAGCCACGGTGTTCCTGGACGAGCACGCGCAGATCACGCTGCGGTCGGACCTCATGGACTGCTTCATCGACGTGTGTTCGCCCGAAGTGCTGCTCAAGTTTGCCGAGGACTTTGACTACCAGGACCTGCGCAGAGACTTTTTCCACAACGAGGTCCAGAACTACGAGCTGGGCAAGAAGTTCTTCGTCAAGATCGTGACCGACGAGTTCGCAGCGCGTGTGATGGACCCGCGTACGTACAGCGGCATCTCACGGGCGATCCTGCAGCGGTGGGTGTTCCCCATGGTGCCGGACAACAACTACCTGGGCCGACACGCGACCAACTACACGTACCAGCGTGGCATGACCTACACGGACGAGCAGGTCACGCTCGCGCGGTCCTGCCGCATCGAGCGCGAGAGCATTGTGGGCGCCGGCTCGCGATTCGGAGAGAACACCAAGGTCAGCAAGAGCGCCGTGGGCCGCAACTGCACGGTGGGCAGCAACGTGACCATTGAGGGCTCGTTTCTGTGGGAAAACGTGACGATTGAGGACAACGTGACCATCAAGAACGCGATTCTGTGTGATAATGTGGTGGTTAAGGCGGGTGCCGTGGTGGACGAAGGCTGCGTGCTGTCTTTCGGCGTCGTGGTTGGTGCTGGCTTCCACCTGAAGGCGTTTTCCAAGGTCACGACGTCCGGCAAGGTCAAGAAGGACGACGGCTTCTCGTCCGATGACGAGGAGGACGACGAGGAGACTACCAAGGCCACACGCTCGGCGTCCGTTGTGGACGGTGAGTGGAACCCAACGCACGTGGGCGTGGGTGGCGTCGGCCGTCTCTGGACGCTGGACGAGGACGGGATCGAGCTGGATTCCGACGACGAAGAGGAGGACGAAGTGGAGGACGCCGAGGAGGACGACGAAGACGAGGAGGCGATCCGCCAGGCGCGTCGTCTGGACAAGCTCAAGCTCACCATGATGGGTGCGGACGACGTGGTGGCGCTTCAGGCGCGAAAGTGGGAGGAGTGGGAGACGCTGTCGTCGTCGGTGGTGGGCTCGGACGCGTCGGACGACGATCTCCACGACGAGAGCGAGGAGGAGAAGCACGCTCGCTTCCAGCGCATCATCCGCGAGATGGTGAGCAGCGGCGACGCGGCCGGCAACGCGCCGGACGACTGCTTCATGGAGATCAAGAGCTTCAAGTTCGCGCAGAACCGCACGTTCGCCGAGGTGATCCAGGGCATCATCCCGGGCATGCTGGACCGCATCTCGACGGACGGACAGAGTGCCATGGCCGTCCTCACGCAGACGCGAGCCAAGTGCCAGAAGTGGTCGAGCGTGCTCACGCGCTGCCTTGTGGAGGAAGGCGACCAAGCGTCGGTGATCACGGCCCTGGAGAACTACGTGCTGAGCGAGGAGAAGCAGGCGGTGTGGAAGCCGCTCTTCCGGTTCGTGCTGCAGACTGTGTACGACCTGGAGTGGGTGAGCGAGGAGGTGGTGCTCGAGTGGCACGAGCAGCGCGTGGACGCGGAGGACGGCGAGTCGGCGCCTGCTACGCAGCTGGCCATGTCCAAGGAGGTGCTCGAGTTCATCGAGTGGCTACAGGAGGAGGAGGAGAGCGACGACGAGGACGGCAGCGAAGAGGAGGACAGCGACGAGGACTAGACGCACGCGAGAGGAATATACCGGTACAGAAAGCAGTCGAGTTTATGTTTTGAGAGAATTGTGGAGGAGGGGAGGAGGGGAGGAGGAGGAAGAGGGAAATGAGTGGTCCTCTGGGAGACCTCTGAGAGAAGAGCGCGGCGAACCAAGCAGTCAGTCGAGGTGCGTCCGACTCTTCGTTCCCTCCAGAGGAGAGGAGGGGGGAGGAATACCGAATACTGTACTGTACTGTACCCTCGTGAATCTCGGTTGTGGTTGCCGTTGGGCGGGAGACGGACACTGCGTCTCTCTGTCGCCGACACGCCCAAGTGCTAGCTCGTCAGACACATGATGATGGCTCCAGCGTCGCCGTGGTGCCGACGTGAGTGGTGGGATCTCAGCCGCTGTAACTGGACTTCAAGCGACTGACGCACAGTCGTCACGCCACCCGCAGCCATCCAGTCTGGACCATCCGACCTCCGCCTCGCGTCCCCGTTTCTATGTAAACTTGCAGTTGATGGCCCATTGTTGTGGCGGATGACGCTGTTGACGCCGCCATTGGCGAGACCATCTCCATTATCCATCCGTTCATCCATTTGATTGATGTTCCCAGCCGACAAAAGCGTGATCAGATGAAGACTGATGCTCTGAGTGATCAGACACAGCCTCTTTTCGACCAATCAAAAGATGATGCGTAACATTCCCAGCCAATCAGAGACGTTTGGTTGGCACACTTCAAGATCATTGGCGGTCGCGTTCCCGGATCTTTCCCCTGAAGTACGAAAGGCCATTGACGTCAGGGTTACGCTGCCGACCGTCGCGTTGTGGCTTCGACGGCCAGCGACAGGACAGGGGTACACTTCCGCTCATGGATCGTTTCCCATGCAACCCACGAACCAGGCAGTGGGTTACGCTCGCTCGCCCATTCTTTCGAAGTTTGCTCACCTGCCTGCGTAACTTTCGAAGCCGCCGGCGGCGAAGCTCGCATCATCATCCGCCTTCGCCCGACAGCGTCACTCACTCACGCTTCTCCCGCCTGCACCTGCAAGGTCCAGCTCCGTGCTTCCATATCTAGAGCGATCTTCCCATCGGTCGGTGGTGCAGTCTTTCACTACCAAGCAGAGAAAGATAGTCGCGGCGGTCGACGAAGTCACCACTAGCGGCCCCGAGACGACACACGGCCCGACACACGGCCCGACACTACGCGACCACCACGAGACGCTGCAACGCCGGTCTAAAAAAAAGAAGCCCACGCTGCTCTCATCTGCGAAGGAAACTCAAGGATCTATCAAGGGACGCCGCGCGACGCTATTATAATCGCTCCGCCGCCCTCCGCTCCTCCTCTCCTCTCCGCCCCAGTGCCCTTTCGAATTCTGAAGTGGTCCGCAGCATCGCGCATTGACATCCAAGCGCCGCTCCTCTCGTTCCTCCAACGGAAGTTCAGAGCGGGTTTAGATCCACGGAATTCGCCTTCACACACCGAGTAGCTTGGCGACAGCTGGGTGCTTGCGCTCGTTTAGACCCGCTTCGAAAGTTGATCGACCCTCCAGTGGAGGTGAATCTTGACCGCCGCGTCTGCTTTCTTCTGCTTGGATCCTCCCCTCCGCTCCGCTCCCCTCCTCCGTGCTGTGGCCTTGCAGTTGGAGGATCTACACTTTTGGTGAAGAGGACGCCGCACCAGAACTGCGTCATCACTTTCCAATCTGCCCTCCACTCCTCTCCTCTCCCTCCCTCTCCCCTCCTCTCCTCTGTCCCAACCGTTAGAGGATGGATTGGTCGGCCACGCTCTCGCTCACCACCTCTCGCGCGAAGCAGCACCGCCCGAACTACGGCTCCTTCGGCTCCTCCGCGTCCACACTCAAGCGTCCGGGCTCCGTGTCCTCCATCAGCATCCCGCAGAGCATCCCCGAGCACGATTGCGTCGTGCAGTTCGCGTCCCCTCGTCTCCAGCGCGCTGAGCTCCAGATCATCGAGCAGTACGAAGTCATCGGCAATGACGCCACCAAGCGCCTCTCGGGCGGATCCACGACCACGCTCACGATCACCGAAACGCCCGAGGCCAGTCGCCTCCACACGTTCAAGATGCTGCTCACGAGCGCGTCCGCCAGCTCCATCATCCCGCGTCTGGACGCCGGCAGCAGTGGCTCCTCCCTCTCCTCCTCCTCCTCTTCCAAGCTTGCACCGGCCGCGAGTGACGACACGGTGAGCTCCTACTGGCTGCAGGAGCGCGAGCGCATGCGTCTCGAGCGTGAACGACGCCATCTCACGCGGAATGGCAGCCCCGTCAAGGCCGCCACGCTACGCGACGAGGACGACCCGGAGACCTCCCAGTGGAAGACGGCCGCCATCATGTGCTCCGTGCCGCTCGTACTCGTGCTGGTCTTCGTGGTGGTGATGCTACTGAACGGCGACGGCCTTGGCGCTGACGCCGTCGCGCCTCGGATCCTGAACGCCAGCTCCAGTCGGTTGCGAGGGTCGCCAGCCTCAGCGTCCCTCTCGTCTCCGTCCGTCTAGCCAGCCTCGCCATTATTAAGCCAACGCACCATGTCGCCTCTCACAGTGACGTGCGTCCAGTTGCCCAACGACTATTAAACTATCGTATCTTGAATGTTAGCTTGCTGCCTCCTTTCTTCTCACTACCAGTAACCTACGTGGTCAAGAAGAGCTGCACGAGCCCCTTGAGATACGCTACGATCTCGCCGGCGCCCAGCTTGGACTCGCCGTAGATACGATCCACGAACGTGATCGGCACCTCCGCGATCGAGTAGTTCTTCATCCGCGCACGCACGAGGATCTCCATCTGGAACACGTAGCCCAGGCCCTGGATGGATGCCATGATGTCCTCGATCACGTCGCGCTTGTACAGACGGAAGCTGCCCGTGAGATCCGTGCAGTGGGGGTTCAGCAGCACCGTCGCGAGGTAGTTGGCCACGCGGCTCGTGAGCTTACGGCGCAGGTCCCAGCCGTACACACCGCCGCCCGGCACGTAGCGTGTGCCCGTGACGATGTCGAAGTTGCCCTCGGCCTGCTTCTGGATGAACTCGGGCAGGAACTTGGGCTATGAGCATACACAGACACATCCATATTAGTATGCGCATGCTCTAGCGAGGGCAAAGGCTGCAGCGTACGTGGTGCGAGAGGTCGGCGTCCATGAGGATGACGAAGTCGCCCGTGGCCTTCTTGAGGCCGTCGCGGTAGGCCGAGCCGAGCCCGAGCTTGCCCCTGCGCGGCAGGATCACGATGTGGTCCTTGCCGTAGATCTTCTGCAGGTCCAGCGCCACCTGCAGCGTGCCGTCGGGGCTGTTGTCCTCCACGATCACGATCTCATAGTCCAGCGAGCTGTCAGTATCCACGTCAGTCCTCCGTATAAACCTGCATGAGCCTCCATAGAGACCAAACTCACTTCTCACGGAAGGTCTTCTCCAGCAGCCAGATGATGAGCGGCAGGTTCTCGCGCTCGTTGTACGTCGGCAGCAGCACGGAGTACTTGCGCGGTGTCGCCATCTTCACGTAGCTCCCCACTAAGAGATAGATGTGAACCGGCTCGGCAGTCAACGTGTCGTCTCGCCACCTGTCTGGCTTCGTATTTACGTGTACCACACTATTTCAAAGTTATGTTCTCCGCACTAATTTCACAGAATGGATCCATTTGACGAACAGCTCCATTTCCTTCGAAGATACTAGAAGGAAGCATGCAGCGGCGGCGCGTGGTGTCATTCCGCACGTCGCTGCGCAACACGGTGCTGGACGTGCTGCAGTGCCAAGGCGACCACTGGTTGGAGACGGATGAGGAGTATGACTGGGATATCCACTGGGCGGACGTGGGCTGGGTGCGTGAGCACCTGGACGCCTTCACGCCGCTGCAGGACCACCAGCGCATCAACCACTTCCAGAACCACTACGAGCTCACACGCAAGGATCTGCTGGTGAAGAACCTGAAGCGCATGAAGAGGCAGCTCTCGCGCAACGCGGACGCGGAAGCGCGAGTCGAAAGCGAGCAGTACGCGTTCTGGGCGTCGACGTTCGTGCTGCCGACGGAGTATGGCATGTTCCTGGAAGAGTTCAAGCGCACCCCAGGCGGCCGCTGGATCATGAAGCCTATTGGTAAGGCCCAAGGTAAGGGTATCTTCCTGTTCGACAAGCTCAGCGAGATCAACGAGTGGAAGCGCGACCACACATGGAAGAGCGAGGGCGGCGTGCAGGCCAAGACTGCCGACACGTACATCGTGCAGAAGTACATCGAGAACCCGTACACGATCGGCGGCAAGAAGTTCGACTTGCGGCTATACGTGCTCGTGACGTCCTTCTCTCCGCTGTCGTTCTGGATCTTCCGCTCTGGCTTTGGCCGCTTCTCCAACTCTCGGTACTCGGTCCACAAGAATGATATCGATAATCTGTTCATGCATCTCACAAACGCCTCCGTGCAGAAGACGGCGGAGGACTACGACAGCTCACTGGGCTGCAAGTGGCTACTGCAGCATCTCAAGATGTTTCTCATCAGCAAGCATGGCGTGGACGCGGTTGACAAGCTCTTCTTCGAGATCCAGCGGCTAATCACTCGCTCGCTCTTGGCCGTACAGCAAGTCATCATCCAAGACCGCCACTGCTTTGAGCTGTACGGGTACGACGTTCTCATCGACAGCGACCTTAAGCCCTGGCTACTCGAAGTTAACGCGTCGCCGTCGCTCACGGGTGACACGGACCAGGACTACAAACTCAAAGTGAACGTCGTGCAGCACGCACTGGACGTCGTCGACGTGGAGAACAAACGCACGGGCAGTGAGCGCCATGTCGGTGGCTTTGACCTCATTTACCATAACAACGCACCCTCGCCAGACGCAAAACCCAACGGCTACCGGTCGTATCTGGGCTGTGCCTTCGACTGGCAGCAGTATCCAACTCGCGAGAAGAGGTAATACCACTCGAATTTCTTGGGTATCCTATCCGTTGTTAGTAGTCGTTCAGTACTAGTAGCTAGCGTGCGTATGCAGTCGTAGATCTTCGGTTGATGCGGCTATTCGTCGTCGTCATCGTCGTGGTGCAGCGTGGACCACACGTTCTTGGTGGCCACGGTCTTGCTCTCAGGCGCCTTCATGTTGCTGAGCTGCGCCTGCGTGGCGTCCACGCCCAGCGTCGGAAACGCACGCTCGCTCTGTAGGTTGATGCGCTTGGCCACGCGGTTGCGCTGCTCCTGCTCCTCCCACGTGCGCGCCACGCCTGCGTCATCAGCCGCGTTCTTGTACTTCTTGGGCTGCTTCGCCCACTGGAACTCGCGCTTCTCCTCCACTTCCTTCTTGTCTCCGATTGTGAGCTCGGACACGCCCTTCATGGCCGTCGCCGACTGCGTCTTGGCCTTGGGTGGGCTGTTGACCACGCTCTTGGTGGCCTTGATGGGAGCTGCCGCTTTCACTGGAGCGGCCGCAGTCGCCTGGGGTTTGTTGGCGTCCTCCTTGGCGATGACGTTGGCGTTCATGGACTTGATGCCGCCCTTCTTCTTCTTGTTGAACAGCGAGCTGAGCTTCGCATTGTCGCCGCCGTTGCTTGCCATGCCGTCTCTCTGTCTCTCGTCTTCGGTCGGAATGGCAATGCCAATGCCAATTTATTGTCGCAATCCGGAGCTGCTCGGAGAAACCGCTGATTGTACCGGTTTTGGATCGGTTTTGAGGATGAAAAACCGGTTTCTCTCCATGAGAACGTTCTTCAAGGTGTTGTGGCGAATTGACCATCACTCGTGTGCTGAGAAAAGAATCCAGGGTGCTCTATTCGGGATGAATAGGTCAGTCCTCCCAAGTGGGTCTTTTGTGGCCCAAACTGTGTGATCTGGTGACGTCGACAGCCGTCTTCTAGAAACAAAAAACACACAATCAGCAACGTGGCCCAAACGGACGCCAACGTAGGAAGCGATCGATCGTTTAGACGCCAACACTCCACCAATAGACTCATCACCAACAAGGGACCGCAGTAGCAATACCGTGCTAGCAGTCCGATGCCACCGAATATGACCAACGGCAGTGACGCCAAGCAGCAGCAGAAGCAGACGACGACGACGACAACGATGGCATCGCCAACTTCCAGCAGCAATGGCAGTGTCGCTGTATGCGAAACCCCCAGCGTAACACAGAAGCCGCACAAGAGTTGCTTGGCGTGCGGTGCCACCGACGTCAAGAACCGCTGCGGCGGCTGCCGTCGAGTCTACTTCTGTGGTCGCGAGTGCCAAAAGCAAGTGTGGGTGTCGCATCGGCCTGAGTGCCAGCGTCTGATGGAGACTGCCGTTGAAGACGCGTCTGCGACTAACGACAACAAGTCTACAAACACATCCAACGCCAACACATCCAACACCAACGTTTCCAACTCTGACCTCCAACAGTCGGCGAGAATATCCAACGAAATGCCCATCGCCAACAATCCAACAAATGAGGATATCAAGGTGCACGAATTCGCGGCCGTAGTCTCCGTTGCGTCGGCCATCAAGTCCCCGCACGCCGTGTCGCCCAAGAAGAAGGCCGTGGTGCTTGCACCGGAGCCCCAGGTGCTCACTCTCGAAATCCCGGACGAAATGGACGCCTGTGAGCCTCAGAATGGCCTCCACAGCCACGACGCCGACCACGCCAAGAAGAAGAAGAAGCACAAGAAGAAGAAGGCGCGTAGCAACAGCATGCACGCGCCAGCCAGCGCGCCCATGCACGGCGCGGCGCTCAAGAGCCGCTCGCAGTCGCTGAGCGTCAAGAAGCACGTGGTCTGGGGCGAGGTACACGTGCGTGAGTTCACGCGCTTCCCGGGCGGCGGCGGCGCCGTGCCGTACGACGGCTCGTGGGCTCTCGGGCTCGGCTCGCCCGTGGCCGACGTGCAGCTGGGCAGCGTGCTGGAAGTGGAGGAGCTGCGGCTCCTGGAGCTGGACGCGCGAGCCAAGGAGCTGTCCAAGAGCCAGCGTGCGGCCGTGCGTGAGGGCGAGACGCGGCAGTTCGACTACAAGAGCGGCCTGCGGAACCCTCTGTTCGGGCGGCTCAGTGAGCGTGAGCGCAAGAAGCTGTTCTCGGAAAGCGAGCTGCAGCTAATGAAGGAGGCTGATGACCACCAGAGGCATCCGAGCCAGTCGCCCAGTCGCCGTAAGCGCACCATGTCGTGTGAGGGCGAGGAGCCGGAGCCGTTGGCGCTGGAAGACGCGGACTTCGCCTGTGTGTCGAGCGAGCAACTGGACGAGTTCGTCAAGATCCGCGACTCGCGGGACGACGCGTGCGGCTGCTCGTGCGGCGATCTGCTCAAGAAGGTGGCCAAGATGAACGTCAAGAAGCTGCACGCGTTCCTGGCGGAGCGGGAGGCCCACGTCTCAGGCCACACCAAGCCCGAGCTGCTGGCGGCTGCGAGGGCCATCGCGTCGAGGGAGAAGAACTGTGGCAACGCCAAGTTCTGCGAGTGCGCCCGCAACGGCGTGCCGTGCCACTCGAACGTGTGCGAAGGCTGCGCAGGCGACTGCTTCAACCCGCACGACCAGTACTCGTACAAGAAGGACCAGGTGCAGCAGTACCGCAAGATGCAGATCGCCAAGTGGAAAGAGGAGCACCCGCACGAGCACGCCACGCTCATCAGCGTCGCCTAGGTCTCCTAGCTGAGCAAACTGTCGTTTACAAGCGTGTATATACTTCCCCTTTGTGAGATTAGCAAGTGCACGTCGGTGTTCGATCCACCCGACGCTTCTGTCTGCCATATCTCTGTCTCGTTGCTCTCTACTACCTACTACGTCCTACTTCCCATTCACACACTGAGAGGCTGCTCCGTCGCAGCGTCTCGTGCTGGCTTGGCCCATGATGTTTGTTTATCGTCGACGCGAGCCGAAGAAGCCACGCGACTCCTTCTTGGATGCCGTCGACGCCGACGACGACGTGTCGTTCTGACGCTTGACGCGGCGCTTGTACACGGCGATCTGGTCGTCCACGCGGATGCCCCACTGCAGGTGCTCGGCCTTGACGGCGGCAGTCAGAAACAGGTTCAGCTTCTCAGCTCGCTCGCCGATCGTCTTCTGCGAGAAGTTGCCGGCGATGTGGCGCTTCGGCAGCTCCGGGATCTCCTTCTTCGAGTAGCCGGCCTCCTTCGTGAGACGCTCACACAGCGATCTAGGCGAATGAGAGTCGAGTCAGCACAAATGGAACGGCCGAGGACAAAGCAGACGTGGTGGGAACATACCGGAAGGTGCTGTAGCGCTTCCAGCAGTAGACCGTGCCGTAGTTGTTGGTGCGGATCTCGAGCTTGTACTGGATGAACTTCTTTCCCGTCTTGTTGACAATACGGCTGTCGACAATGCGAGCGGCCACGAGACCGATCTCATCCGGAACTACATCACACGAAACACACACACAGAGTCAGCATCCTAACGATTCAAGCAGACACCGAGCAACAAGCAACGACGTACTTGGCATGGACGGGTTCTCGACGATCGCGCGCTCCTCCACCTCCTCCACGTGCACCTTGACGTCCGCGATCTGCACGAAGGCCAGGAACTGCTCTCCGTCCGGCGCGTTGATGTCCGTGTTGATGGCGTAGCAGCCCACGTGTGGGTCCAGACCCACGACTTCACCCGTGCCGAACGGCGTCTCCACGCGCGTGCGTGGCGACAGGATGCGGTCGTCGTCCAGGTTCACGTCCGAGGCCTTGACCGTGATGCGCAGGCCACCGAAGGCCTGCTCCATCTTCACGGCGTAGCTCTCCTCGTCCTTGTCGTACGCGACAACGCGCCCGGCGCCGTGGTTGCGCACGATCACAGGTACGTCCTTGGACAGCGACTGCTCGTACTTCTCGCGCTTCTCCGCCTCGATCTCCGCCTGGCGCAGACGCTCCTCCTCCTCGGCGGCCTGCTGAGCCGCCAGCGCAGCCGCCGCACGGACACGCTCCTGCTCCTCGCGCTGCTTGCGAGCCTTCTCCTCAGCCGCAGCACGCGCAGCCTCGGCCACAGCAAGACGCTCCGCCTCCAGACGCTCCTCCTCCGCCAGACGCTCGGCTTCAATGCGCTCCTCCTCCAGACGACGCTCCTCTTCCTCCGCCGCGATACGCGCAGCCTCCTCTTCCTCCGCGATACGAATCGCCGCGAGACGCGCCGTCTCGGCCTCCTCCGCGATGCGGATCTCCTCCAAGCGAGCGGCTTCGGCCTCTTCGGCCTTGCGGATCTCCTCCAGACGAGCAGCCTCCTCCGCCTCCGCAGCAGCGCGCGCCGCCTCCTCCGCCGCCAACGCAGCCGCGGCGATCGCCTTTTGCTCCTCCTCCTCCTTGATCAGACGCTGCTCCTCCTCCTTGCGCACGCGCTCCTCGGCCAGTCGCTGGCGCTGCTCCTCCGCCAGACGCAGACGCAGCGCGAGCTCCTCGGCGTGCTCGCGCTCCTCCTGCTCGCGTCGCAGACGCCGCGACTCCTCCACACGCGCGTCGTACTCGGCGTTGGACTGCAGCGCCGCCTGGCGCTCGGCCTCGGACAGCTCGGCCAGCTTCTCGGCCTCCTTCTTCTGGGCGTCGGCCTTGGCCAGCGCCACCACGAACTCCGTGCCGTGCTTCTTACGCAGCTGGCGCACGGCAAACGCACGGCCCAGACTCTGGATCTTGGTCGCATTCTTGTGCACGTACTCCATGGTCTTCGGACGGTGCAAGTACCAGTACTTGACGGCGGCCTTGCTGGACATGATGGTCTCCAGGTCGATGGGCCGCAGCACCGTCTCGTCCGACTGGATGGAGCGGTGCGTGGCGGCATCGCGACGCAGCGCCTCGTGGTCCGTGAGGATCGTGGACTGCCGCCCGTCCTTGGGCGTGTAGTACGACGAGTACATGATGCGGGTGGTGAGCTCTTCGCGAGGAGCTACGATGGACTAACCAAAGTCGGACGCTCGGGCTAACGGACGCGCGACAGATAGACCCGGACGGCGGGAATGGGAAATGAGGCAAGCGGTTGCAAAGTGTTCCGACGCGCAGTGGAGATCGTTCTGCTCTCAGTTCGATTCTGGGCAGAGCAGTTGTTCTTCCCTGGCGTCTCGTGCGTTTGTCGCCTGCTCGCAGGAGATCGACTTGACGAAAAGGCTTTAGACGCAGCTTAAGGCTCCCTCTCCTGCGGAGATGATTCGGATCAAAAATCCCAATTGCGTATAGCCAGGAAAGCGGCATAGAATAAAACCTCAATATGACAGGAATTGTCCACAGACGTCAGTCTAAAACGCCTAGCAAAGATGAAAAACCTCAACGGTCTGACGTCTGGATGCCTTGTCGCCAGATCGACAACATGCTCTCTGGCCGATGGGTCGACAAATGGGCAAGTAGATGAGTCGGCATAACCACGAGACCCGTTTTCATATTTCCATTTATCATTAGTATGCTGACATAACCCAACGGGTCTCATTGACAAAATTGAACCCATGGGTAAACCCACCCGTGGTTCAGTTCTGAAGCCATCCATGGGAAAAGCTCACCTCACTTGAGTGCCATGTGGATCTTCTCAAACAGCATGGCGGTCATGGCCTCGCTGTCCGTCTCCAGACTCGCCATGTACTGCTCCAGTCTCTGTAGCCGCTCGTCGTAGAGCTGCTCAGCACGCAGCTTTTGTTTCTTGAGCAGCTGCCTGCAGAGCAGCATGTTTGGGTGGTCCGTGCTGGTCCTGGTGGTCTGGACGTTCAGGTAGAAGGTCTCGCCACTCACGGGATCCAGTTGCGGGATCCACTCGGGCGGCAGACGCGACTTCATCACGTCTTTCTCCAGTCGTGACTCGTAGCGAGACCACTCGGTGGCGAAGCGGGCGTGCTCGCGACGCAGCTCCCGCTCCACGCGGCGCCTCTCTATGGCGACGTGGCAGAGCCACTCGGCCAGACGCAGGCTCAGCGGCGCAGTGACCTACACCGACCCAACAGCGTCAGCAACTACAACGACTCATCGAAAGTGAGCGTGAGACGGTGACATACCTGGGCTTGTTGTCGCCGCCGCTCCCATTGTCTTTGGCGCTGGCGTTTGAGTCGTAAGGCGCGGAACCTGCGTCGAAACGTAGTCTCCCGTAACGCTTTCCGCCGTCTCCACAGACTCTGAATGCTGTCAGTCACAGAAACTCGTGAGTCGACTATCATGGAGTGGGTGGGATGCAGTTAACTGTCGCTGATCTCACCTCACGACCATGGCGAGAAGCTCATCGTTGGCGATGAACAGGAAGGTGAACGACGCGAATCCGCACCGCTGTGGGTAAACCCACTTCCAGAAGCAACACAGCGCGAGTCTTCGACCCTGGTGCCTGCGCTGTGTGGCCGTCTTCGCGTCTTCCAGTGCACGGAACTGTCGGATTCTAGATAGAAAGGTGGTCTGCAGATGGCATGGTGAGGCCCCGACTCCATTGCCATCAGCAGCAGCATGACGCCTCCGAACTCACCTGCAACACGATAGCTGCGCTTCTCTCCACCCGCCGCCGGAGCGCTGTGACTCTCGACAGCCACGCCTTCCGCCGTTGGTGAAGTCTATAACTCATCTGCATACGTTTCACACACACGCATCGCCAATGAGTTTGCGCCAGTGTCTCTGCTGCCTGCCGATCCGCCTCGTATCGCTGCTTCTCCAAGTTGGCCAGGAACTCGGCGCTTGGCTGGTGGGCAGGCAGAGCTGACTGTCGCTTTGGCTGCTTGACGGTGGAAGAGGAAGTTGGCTTGGAGCTCAGTGCCATTGCCTTTGCATCCACAACGTTCTCGTACAGATGCAGCATATCCTTGTCTCCAACTGTCCCCTCCTCTGCCTCGAGAGGCTCTTCATCACCAGATCGTGGGTCTGAGTGGAGCCCTAAGAAGCCTGCAGTGTCCACGTTTCGATCAAAGCAGTTGAGAAGCTGCTGGAACTTGGCTCGCGCATCCGCAATCGCGTGACGCACGACTGTAAACGGGTGGTTCGTATCCAACTCCCGCAGCAATCGGTCCATTTGCTGGGCGTAGAACAACTCGTTGGACAGCTTTGTCTTCTGCGAGTCTCCCGTCGTGCGGTTGTCAGCCGTCAGAAAGAGATGGATCGAATGTCTGCATATACACAGTGAAACGTCAAACACCATCCCTACAAAGAACGAGAAGCCAGGGGCAGCAGACGTACCGCACATGAGCTCGGACAGCGTCAGTCTTCCTGGTTCTCTCCGCCTCTTCCACACTCGCCTCCCGTGCTTCCTCCGCTCGCAATCTTCCCAGTACTTCGTCCTCACGACCTACCAGAGGCGGGTCAGTCAAACCTCTCAATTCCACTCGATGCACACGCTTGTATCACCCACCGACTCGCCATTCCTCCCTGAACACGGCCGCCTTCCTGCTTCTCTCACGGTCTCTCGTCTCCGTCTCGCTCTCCGCCGCGAGCGCCGAGCCCAGCTCCGCCACCAGCCGCCCCACGTCGTCCGCGCGACTACGCTGCACTCGCAGCAGCTCATCAAACGCCAGCTTCTCCTGCACGTAGCTGTCGATACTCGCATCCTGCGCCTGGTTCGACCTCGGGACCGCCGTGGCGTCCACCCGCTTGAGCACTCGCGCCTTTCCGTGCGGCGCCGTCGACGCCACAGGCTTCCCCCTGGCTAATGGAGGTGCTGCGACGAACATCCCACCACCACTAGTAGCAGTAGACGCCTTGTGGAGTCGCGTGCGTCGCTCCGTCATGACGAGGCGTCGGGATGTTCCAATAATTATTGGCGACCGCCCCACAGAAATTGGCTCCGACTTCAATACAGAGTGATGGTCGATTAATTACCTCTGTTACAAGATACTTTCGCATATCGTCTATTACAGGTTCATCATGTATCCTTTCTCGTCAGTCACTGGTCACACAGGCCTAAGCACCTCCTCGGCAACACCAAGATGCTGCTCCGTCGCATGCGTCTCTCTCGCTCCCCGGCGGCTTCCGCTCTGCTGCGTGCCTCCCACGTGACGCGCCATGCTTCTCTGACTCCACCCATGCCCCTCTCGCGTGCCCTAAGCTCCGACTCGTCCTCGTCCTTCGAGGCGCTTGGCCTCCACGCGGAGCTCGTGACGGCGCTGCGTGAGATGGGCGTGACGCAGCCCACGGGCATCCAGCGCAAGAGCGTGGCGGCGCTGCTGGCACGCAAGGACGTGCTGCTCACGGCGCAGACGGGCACGGGCAAGACGCTGGCCTACATGGTGCCGCTGGTCGAGCAGCTGCGTCGCGACGAGCTCTCGCTGTCCCCAGAGGACAAGCTCAAGCGCATGACGAGCGTCGCGCGTCCGCAGGTGCTGGTCGTGCTGCCCAGTCGCGAGCTGGCGCTGCAAGTGGGCGACGTGGCCAAGCGACTCGCCCACAGCGCCAAGTTCGCGAGCTGCACGGTCACGTCGGGTGAGCGCAAGCAGCTCCAGCAGCAGTCGCTGGGCAGGTACCTGGACGTGGTCATCGGCACGCCGGGGCGGCTGGCCAAATGCATCGCCAAGGGCGACATGTTCCTCTCGCGCGTGCACACAGTAGTGTTGGACGAGGCCGACACGCTGCTGGACGCCAAGATGGGCTTCCGCAGCGAGCTGGACGCCGTGCTCACGCCGCTCCAGAACAGCGCCGCCAAGCGCAACGCTAGTCTGCAGACCGTGCTCGTGGCCGCGACGATGCGCGCGCCGCTGGACACGGTGGTTAAGAAGAAGTTTGGTGAGCTGCGGCTCGTGACGGACGCTAACGTGCACCAGACGCCGTCGCTACTCAGTGAGGAGTTCCTCCGCACGTCACCCGAGAACAAGCAGTCGGCGCTGCGCGAGGCGCTGGCCATGCGCCGCTTCCAGCACGCCAAGACCATCGTGTTCTGCCGCAACGCCGCGAGCGTCCGTGCCACGGACCACATGCTGCGCGAGCACGGCTTCCAGGCGCTGTGTCTGCACGGCGACATGCCGCCGCCGCGGCGCGAGGCCTCGGTCGAGGCGTTCCACCACGACGACAACATGAACATCCTCGTGTGCACGGACCTCGCGGCCCGCGGGCTCCACTTCGACCACGTCAAGCACGTGATCATGTGCGACTTCCCGCAGTCGGCCGTGGACTATGTGCACCGCGCAGGCCGCGCCGGACGCGCAGGCGAGCAGGGATTTGTCACGAGCCTCGTGACCAAGGGCGACCTGGCGCTCGCGAGGACCGTCGAGGACGCCAAGAAAAGCCGCAAGACCATCCGCGATCTGCGGTCCGAGAAGGAGAGCGCCGTGGCGGCGCTGGAGGACGAAGGCGACGAGCAGGAGACCGAGGATGAGCAGCCTCGCACGCCACGCAAGCCCAAGGACACACGCAGCGGCCACGGCACCAAGCGGCTCAAGCAGCACAAGATGCGCACAGTGCATCGCTAGTGAGGGTAGGTAGTTTTAAGTGAGACCATGAAACATTGAAAAAGATGCGATCTATATACGAAGCGGCAATGCATGCGCGGGGGGGGGGGGGGGGGG
>JAADVL010000522.1:0-22760 GCA_023334995.1 Pythium sukuiense | reverse complement strand
GGCAAACGACCGCTGGAAGCTGAAGGTGGTGGAGGAAGTGATGCAGTCGACGGGCGGGTGCTTGAAGAAAGTGGTGTGAAGAGCAGAGATTCTCGTCCACGCGCAGCAGCGTGGGTGGGTAGCTTTGTGTGGTCTTCCGTCGCTTTCGCGATCGATGATGATGAAGATTCTCTTTTTATCTTTCTAGCGATTTCGTGTGCTTCGTTTTCTTCGCTATCCTCTCCCTTTTGTGTCTGATAATAAAACCCTTCAAGCTCTGCATGTTTGTACATCTCTTCCTCTCTCCTTGCTCTCATCAGGACTCGTTCTCGCCCTCAGGTTTCTTCGGACGTCGTGGCTGAGGGCATGTGATGAGGCTTGATTCGATGAAGTCAGCAGCGTCACGACGTCGAATGCGCCTGTAGAAGCTCTCGAACGTGCGTGGCAGCACGATCTTGTCAGTGGGCTCTGGCTCATAGGCTCCGAGGCTGTAGATCGGAATGCCCATGTCCTGGATGCTTTGCATGTGCATGAAGTGGCGATACACACTCGAGTTGACGCCATGTTCGCGCGGTGTTCTCATCTCAAACACGAATGGATCGAGGTACTGCTGGAAGATATCGACCTCGTTCTTGAGGGCGCTGAACCGGATACACTCTTTCTCCGCCTGCACGTGGTCTTCGGAGAGCTGGTCGAGTCCCATGAGGAGCGCCTGCTCTTGCATTTGGCGTCGATGCATGTTCACGGCCCGGGCCTCCGCCTTCAAAAAGACAAGTCGTGAGGGTTTCATGTTTGACGAGCTTTGTCGAGAAACGTACCATGGCCTGGGTCTCAGCAACAAGCTCATTGTAAGCTGAGGCGACAGGAGACGAGTCATTGCGGAGCCGTGGCGAGTGCTTCCCGCGTGGGCTGGTGGAGATGTAGTTGTTCGAAGGGAGCACAGGCAATGAAGCTCTCGGCTTGAACGGTTTCGGATTGGGCTGTCGTGATTCTTTTGATGGCACTTTGTCTTGTCGTCTGTTGGCGGGACCAAAGCCTTCGGTGGTTGTGTCATTCCAAGGCCCCGGCGTGGCATGCTACGTGCATGTAGTGTCTGGTCAGCTCCGTGTGCTTCTTCCACGGCGATCGTAATGCAGGCATAGTGTCCGTACCTCCAACTGTGCTAGCTCATCATCGTCATGAAGCGGATCCGTTGCAATACGCCGATCGCTCGGCTTACTGGAAATCATGGAAGGGGCAAAGCTAGGCTGGGCCGTGTTCCAGGGACGGCCTCGGCACTGCCACAGGACGAAGTGATCGGCGATGGCGACATAAATAGATGAGGTTTGATTATCACGCCACGATCCGCGCCTTGATGCGGGTCATTGGCAACGTTCCGCAGTATTCAGCGACGTTTTCCTAGATCTGCATGGCCCTTCGCCTTCTCAAGACTTCGTCATCTCGTTCGTGAGGAGGCATCATCGCCACTATACCGCCAAGCGCTCTATGTGCTGCTCATCTTGAACTCCTTCGTGTCGAGCACGCGGCGCCCGCACATTGCACAGATCCCTGACAATCACAATCAATCCACGGCGCTGTTAATCCTCTTGATCTCTATTCTTGCGTCTCGAGGACACTTCCAGGACAACCACGCACCCTTCTTGTACGCGCATTGACTGCAGTAGTAAGCCTTCTCGCCAACGTTGGCCTTGCAGATCTTACAAGCCCGTGCTAACGGAGTGAATCTGTCCATTAACAGCGTCGTCAGCTCTCACCGTCACTCCCAGCACCATTCCACACCAATCCACAGAGCCGCTCGTGTTGGAGCTCCTCGACTCGGCAGCTTCTGATGCGTACCTGCCGGGCCTGTGGCGCTTCTCCAACCGGTTCTTGCCCACGGCACGTCCGCCATCCTTGCCGCCAGTCGTGTTGCGAGCGCCGTCCGTCCATTTGTCCGGAACGATGAGCTTCGACAGCTTCTCCTCGCACTTATCACACACCATTTTCGCCTCTGGTGTCTGTCTGTCTCTCTTGATTCAAACTCCAGTTCGGTTACGCTCCGAGGGTTACGCGACCTAACCCAGAGGTTACGCATTGAACCCGCCCATGAAAAGCTGCATGACGAAAGCCGGATGCGGAATGGATATGAAGATATGTATTGGCGTGTACGATACAGTATTTATACCTAGAGATCCTCCATGTCGGTCGCCTTGGCGCGCACGGGGACGTACTTCTCCACCGATCGGCCGGCGGCCATGTCGGCTTCCTTCTGCGAGTACTGCTTCTGGGCGACGTCCTTCATTCTGAGAAAGCAAACATCGTCAGCACTGGCGTCACACTACTCGATATGCTTCGTACGGTGGAACGAACCGTCGCTTGTGGACCTTAGTCGCGATGTGGATGTCACGCGTCTTCGAGTCGATGAAGTGGCGGCCGCACGGCGTGCAGTAGAACTGACCAAGACTGTGATCCATAGCGTCAGCACTTCCACTCGCAGTCCAACTTTCAGCGCAATCTTCAGCCACGCTACTCACCCAGGAAGATCCTCATCAATGGCGAACTTCATCTCCTTGCCGGTGAGCTTCTCAACGGCCAAGTCATCCTGCAAGCAAAGCCGCCGTCAGTTTTCACAGAAGGTTCTAGTGCGCGACTTGCCACTGTAACAAACCTGGATCTGATCAATGTCGCGCGCTCTGCACTTGGTGGCGTGTCCACGCTTGTACTGCTTCTTCTTGGAGTGCAATCCCTTCTTCGGCTTCGTTGGCTGGCCCATGGTGTTGCTGCTGCTTCTCGCTTGGTGACGCCCGTGGGAATTGCTTCTTCCTGTCGGGTGCCAATCACAATGAAACGGTATGGGCATCTGATTGGTGGAAATAGAGATGACTGGTTGGCTACCAACGAAAAATGATGTTCTTAACGTGTGGAAGTGTCCGATACAAACTGAATGTAGCCATATCGTGGCATGGAAATGAGCAGCTCACAGTCAGTAGTGGAACGAGCGCTGCGTCAATTCGCGTCGGATCGTGTCCTTGAGCGACTGGAAGATGGTCGGGAACGCCATGACATCACGAGGGTTCGAGTCGACCCAGAGCTTGTTGAACCGAGTGAAGATCTCACCTAGGAAAGCCACAGTATCTTGGTCAACTGCGAGTTACTCAGATGGAGTTGCATGGACGCCACTTACAGTAGACTTCGTGGACGCCGTTCACGCCAGCTGCAAGTGAGTCTTCACCAGCACTGGTAGTAGCATCGGCGAGGCGGTAAACTTGCACATCCAATAGTCGCTCACGAACCAGCTCGACGATGAACCTGTCGGATGCACACAACTATTAGAACTTTCGTCGCGTTCGCTTGGAGTTGTCACGATGAACGCACGATGTGATGTTGATACCCGTCACGGAGAACGGATACCAACGCGTTGGGTGGTTTGACTCGACTAGCGCGCTGCAATGTTGGAAACCATCACGTTAGTTCACTCAAAGCGAGGCTGTGAGAAGGAGGCACAGGACGCACGCTTGAGCTTCAACTGGATACTTGGACGTGAAGTAGAGAAGCTGCACGAGCGAGAGCACACCCATGCTCCGGAAGTCCGACTTTGGGTCCGTGCCCTGGAATCCGATCTCTCCCCACTCCTTCGTGATGCGCCCACCCGTGCGACGTACGTCGGGCTTCAAATTGGTCCACAGCTCCTCCAGCATTGCCTGCAACAGTGATTGCATTGTCAGATCCTGCCATTCCCTTCATTGTTTACAGAGTTACTCCTTACCTCGTGGCGAGTGCTAGCTGAGTCGTAGGCTTCGTCCTTAAAACCAATCACGCGCGCGTACACTCGGTTCACGAAGTTGCTGCGCTGCAGGCACGCGCGAACATTCGAGACCACCCTGTTTCGATAACACTGCGTTCAGATGGAGGTTAACGAGGCCATAGTAAAGTCACATAGTACACGTACGTGAGCTTGCTCTCGCTGATCCGAGCGCTCTGGATCATGTCCTTCGCCACGACATTCACCTGCTCGGCACACACGAGGATGAGTATCTTCATGATCAACCCATGCATTCGTTTGAAGCACGTACATCGAATCCTTCGAAATCGAAAACGACGTTGCACGTGCTCACAAGGGCATTCGAAAGAGCGAGCGACGTGCGGAACTTGACGGCTCGCACGAGCTCATCGACGGCGCCGGCCATCGGCCCGCAGATGTGATCCCACTCCGTCTGTCCGAGGAAGACACGCCCTGCATCGCGTTACGCAGAACGTTAAGGGTTAATAACATCAACACCACGCCATGACACTGCACAAGCATCTCACAGAGCGTCTTCTTCAACCATCGCCAGATATGCGTGAGCAGCGGTTCATTTGCCGCCGCTTGCCGACGCACATGCGCGGCGGCCGTCATCTTCCTTCACAGAAGAGATCCCTTCAACTCAGTCTGACGGTGGCACGTATCCAGTCCAGGTATACGCGTATACGTCAGTATACGCTACCATTCCTGTCCAGTTCTCCAGATTTTATCCCAACTCAATTTTTTTGCTTCGCTGTTTCTTCGTTTCGCTTCGTAAATTACGGACGTGTCGGCGCTCGAAATTCAAACAGGTGAAAAGGTCAACTTATGCGAAACCTCCCGCCCACAGTCAACGAAAACCTCTTCCACGTGACGCGAGGCGCACGCGATTCCCAAGACGCTAGAGAAGCAGAACGGCACGCCACGCACGACGACGGCATGGAGGAGAACGTCGCCCTGCTTCGCACTAACCGTAAGTGCGCTTTCCAGTCGAAAACCACCAAGTAATGACCGACGAATGGCCTCCATTTTGCATGACAGAGATCAAGAAGCGACTACTGGGCGTCACTGCACTGCTTGAGCTGCTCAAGACGCAGCGAGACCCACTCGCGAACGATGCGGACTACGTCACGGCGCTGATGCCCGACGTGGTGCCGTGTCTGCGCGAGAACAACTTCAAAGTGGCGATGACCTCGCTGGAAATACTGGAAATTCTGCTGCAGCGCGTGCCCGACAACGCCACGCGCGCGCATTTCAAGACGATTTGGACCGGATTGGTCGAGTGTCTGGGTGACAGCAAGCTGCAGGTGCGCCAGAAGGCCGTGGACGTGGTCGTCAAGCTCACGCAGATCCTGGGCGTCGCCACGATGTTCGATCGACTGCGTCCGTGTATCGCCCACAAGAACTGGCGGACGCGCGAGCAGACCGTGCACGCGCTGTGGCGCTGCCTCGAGCAGATGCGGCTCTTCAACGCGTCAGTCAAGAACGAGGTGCTGGACGACGTTGTGCTTCTGCTCGAAGACTCGGCCAAGGAAGTGCGCGACGCGGCGATGCAGGCGCTCGAGAAGTTCTACGAGCACTTGGGGCCGTCGCTGATGGTGAGTCGACGACTCTTTTGTCTGGAATGATGATAATCACTCGGGGGTGCTGATTTGTGTTGATGGGTGATGCAGTACGATCTCGAGAACAAGAAGATCCGAAGCGGCCACATGAAGACTCTGACGGACAAGTTCGCCGGTGCTGCGACCTCGCAGCGTCCGTCCGAGCCAGTCGCTGCGTACAGCTCCAGCAGCTACGCATCAGCGGCACCTGTGACGTCACGTGCGTCACTCGACACAGACGTGCCGATGAGCTCGACGGCACGATTCCTGACCGCGATCAAGAACAAAGAGTACGACTTCAACAACATCAACTCGACCGTGGAGGCGCTGATCAGACCGACGCCGTCGCTCGAAAAATCGCCGTCGCAAACGTCAACCGGCAGCAACAAAAGCCAGTCGGCGTCCGTCAACGACGCCTCTTCCGCGTCTGACCTGGCGCTCTCTCGATCAGCTCCCAGTGGTATCTCGGACCGAGATATTCAACGCGAGATGGCAAAGATTGCCGACGGCTTGAGACTGGACAACGACTGGTCTGTGCGCGTGGAGTCGCTCAAGAATCTGCAGCGGTTGACCCACAAGTGTAACCACAGCGGCTCGCTGGTTGCGTTGGCGCAAGGAATTCGGTCGATGCGAGAGGTGTTGAACGAGCAAGTCGTAGATCTGCGATCGTCTGTCGCTCGCGAAGCCTGCCAGACGCTGCAAACGCTCGCGAAAGTGCTCAAGGACGACTTCAACCCGAACGCCGAGTACTTCACGGGCAACTTGATGAAGGCGACGTACGTGACAATCCTAGTCATCTCGACTGCTTCCGACGCGTCCATTCGAGGGATCATCGAGAGCACAAAGAACGGGTACACGCGCCTGATCAACAAGTACGAATGAGAGCTGCTGAGTGGTGCCTGGATGTTGTACGCTCACTACTGACTTCGTGAATGCCTTCCCAAACACAGATTTATCGAAGGTGCCAAGACGAGAAATCAAGTTCTTCGACTGAACTGCGTGAGCTACTTGACCCTGACGCTGGAGCGTTGGAACGTGGTGTTCCTGAGCAAGTAAGTATCGACAATACGCGTGGCCATTCAATCTGCGGCAACGAGACTGACCCTGTCTACGTGTTACCCAGGCATCTTGATCTCTTTCTTCAAATTCTTCCACCACTGCTTCACGACGCCCTCGCAGAGGTTCGAGCACAAGCAAGGAAGTGCTTTTGGGCACTGCATCGACTCTTCGCACCTGAGGCCGATGCTTTGTTCGAGAAAATGGATCCATCCACGCAGAAGAACCTTCGCGATGACGTAGCTGCGCGAGAAAAGCGTCCTCTGGACGACCAGGAGCCTGTCCCACCATCCGCATCTGGATTCTCGAGCTCTGGTCGCTTCCTGCTACGAAAAGATAGCTCCTCCGGTCGCACTCTGATGGAATCAACAGCCGACGTCGGTGCAGCATCTACGAACGAAGCTGGTACGGCGTATCTGCCTCCGTTCAGTTCTGCCGCGAAGGTGCCAGCTTCATCATCAGCTCTCAACACCAACTCTTCAAACGGAGCCATTGGACCTCGTCGAGTACTCGGTGGTTCTTCTCAACCGGGTGAAAATGGTGATCAACAGCGATCATTCCCATCGCGTGTCTTGGGTCAAGGTGGTGCGATGCGAGTGGGTATGGCGTCAAGGAGCGCAAAGAACGATGATGAGCACGGTTCACAGTCTTCGTCGAAGCCAATTGCAGGTCCACTGCGTGTGTTGAAGACAGTAGACCGCCCCGATACGTCTTCTGGTGGAAACCAAAACTTGCCCCCGGTGCCTCGAGCTCAGCGAGTCCAGGTCGGTGCTGAAAATTCTCAAGCTTCAAACAACGAGTCCTCTCAGTCTTCGAATGGAGGCCCTGTACCCCACAAGGACCGCCAGAATGGGCCAAAGCGCCGTGCTCTCACACCAGAAGCTCAATCACCAACCGGTAGCGCTGAAGGTGTCAGCTCAGGACCTCGGCAATCGCCAAATGCCGATGAAACCTCATCCTCAAGGTCTGGGTCAGCCTCCAACCAGCGAGATCAGCCTGCACCGTCATCGAAATCTTCGCGACCGGCGCCTGCACCCATCTTTTCCCAGCCCGAGGAAGGCTTCGATGACGCTCTTGCCCGAATCGAAAACGGACTTTGGTCTGTTCGACTGGAGGCCGTGGAGCTGATCGATCGCACACTCGAGAGATCCACTGATGCCACTGCATTTGTGTCGTCAACCGCCAAGGAGAAGAAAATGGACGAGCGCGTACTGCTAGCACTCATCCGCCATCTCGCTGATGCCCACTATCGTGTTGCCCAGGCTGCGTTAAAAGCTCTCCAATCTTGCTTGCGCGTCATGCAGCAGCCCCAGGTCGCTCCATTCTTGAAGACCATATTGCCGAGACTGTTCCAGAAGCTTGTGGACTCGAAAGAATCGACGCGAATTGTCACCCGCGAAATCCTCGAGTTCTTCGTGGCCAACTACGATGCCTGTCTGCTTGTCGGCTACGTGATCCAGCAGCTCACCGATGGTACCAACATGAAGATGAAAGCTGCAGTCTGTCACTACGTGAAGGATCTCCTTCCCGGCTCCAGCGACTACATCCAGCAAAGTCCCAACAACGCGCACATGCGGGGGTTGTTGACGAAGCTGGCTCAGCTCCAGGAAAATGACGCCCCTGTCACGGTCTCAACCGCCTGTGGTGATGTACTTCAAGTCGCGTGCTCGTTGTACCCCAACGAAGTCGAGAGCGCTCTGCCTCTGCTCGCGCCGTCAAAGCGAAGTACTCTGACTCGTGTGCTCCGTGCCCGCGGAATCGTATTGAGCTTGACGCAAGGTCAGCAAACGGGTTCGAACTCGTCGACATCACAGATCACTGCCCCAGCCCAGAGTAACCAGCGTCCTCCACCGCCTCCACCCGAGGTTCCCGAAAAATCCACCGTTGGACGCAAGCGCCTCGCACTCTCGCCCTCAAAGTTTGCTGCCAGTCCACAAGTATCGAGTCGAAAAGAGAACGAGGCGCTGGGCCCAGCTGCAGTGGCAGAGGAGGATGATACTGCACGCGTTCTTGATTACGGGAAGCTCAGTTCGCTGTCCGAGTTCGCCGCAATGCTATCATCAAACCAAGCGTCGAGTCCAGAGATGCAGTTTGAAGACTTACTCTCTACCGTCGGTTCCAACAACGTCAGCGAAGCAGACAAGCTCGTCGCGTACCAAAAGGTTCGTCTCACGTCGTTGTTGTAGTGGTTTCTGTGGTTCTTGATGTCTCACGTGGTGTGTGCAAAATGCTACAGATGAGTCCATTCCTCAAGAGCGGCTCCGAGAGTTTCTGGGAGAGGTTTTTCCCGCGCGTGCTGTCTGCACTTCTTGAAGGTGCTTCCGAACGCGATGTGAACGCTATCCGAGTGCTCCAGCGTGTGCTGCGCGCCCAGCCTCGCCGAGGCGAAGAGTTCTTCCACCCGATTCTCATCGGTCTGCTCGACAGCGTGAACGGCCGAGTCGACTTGGCCGCCCACTTGTCCGAGCTCACGCTGACCGAGATCGTCCGCGGCTCGACAAAGAGTGACCGTGTGTTGGATCTTTTGATGCCGCTAGTGGAAACCCGCGACCCACCGGGACTCCAGGTCGTTCTGCATCTCGTGCGCACAGTGCTGGAGCGCGTGGCGGAGCAGGGGAGTGGGGTCCAGCCGTTGATCATGCTGCGGTCTGCTGAGTGGAACTCGCGGCTGTTGGCGTCGCTCGTGGCGAAGCTCCAGCACGCGAGCTCGGATGTCCGCAAGCGCACTGTCGACTGCCTCGTGGCTTACCACTTCGCGACGAACGAAGACACGCTGCTCTCCAAGTATCTGGAGCAGCACGTGGACGCGACGAAGCAGAAGCTCGTGGATATCTTCATCCAGCGCAAGAGAGCCGACCGCGAGCGCGTGTCGCCCACGGGCGTGGCCGCATAGCGAGCTCGGTCGGCGTGTGTAGGTACAGTACAGTAGACGAACGATGGTTTTCTAAGTTATTCGCTCCATGATAAGGCTCCCATTTTCATACCGAGGCCGCAGCAGTAGTCACAGTAGTCACAGCAGTGGCAAGGCAGCCATCCAAGGCGTAGTAGACGTTTGCAATGTGCATTTTCATGGTTCGGAGCTTCCCGCCATGTCAGGATCTCATACAAAAATGTAGCCATGTCCCGATGGTCGCAGTCGAAAGTTTTTACCCCTTGGTGTCCGACCTTGTAGCCAGTGGTTAGGGTGTACCGTAGGACGCAATACTCTGTGATCCCAGAGTTTGAAACAGAACGAGGGACTCGTCCCTTGTATAATGGTACTCTGTCCCGAAAAGGGGACTCCTCTGGTTCTTATGCTTCAGCTTGCGGTTGACTTCGAGACGGTTCTCGAAATTCGGGACAGAGGTCCGGACCGGCCTGGCGCTCTCCCACCCGTGGAATCAGCCACCAACAAACAACACAAGAAGAAAAAGCACCAACAAACCAACGGATTCACCAACAAACCAACGTCCGACTTCCATAATCCAACAGATCGCCACCACCACTACCACATCCAACATGGTGCTCACCAACGAGACGCAGCACGTGTACCCGTTCGCGTGGGACGTCGTGACGCGCGCGTTCTGGAACAAGTACCCGAACCCGACGCTCACCCACGTGGAGCGCATGGACGTGCTGGACCGCCGCATCGACGAGCAGGGCCGCCTCGTGTCCGTGCGGCTCGCCAAGTGTACGCAGAACAACTTGCCGTCGTGGGTCAAGTCCACCATCGGCGCGTCGTCGTACGTGTACGAGGAGACGGTGTGCGACCCTAAGAAGCAGACGCTCGTGCTCAAGAGCACCAACCTCTCGTTCCGCTCGGTCGCGACAGTCGAGGAGACGTGCGTGTACTCGGTGCACCCGGACAACGACCAGCTCACGATGTACAACGCCGAAGCCAAGGTCACGGCGTTTGTGCCCATGCTGTCCAAGAAGCTCGAGAGCTTCTCGGTCAGCCGCGGCGCGGAGACGGCGGCGAAGGGCATCCGCGCCGTCGAGGAGATCTGCAACGACATCTTCGAAGGCACGTTCGTGCCCGTGACGTTCTGCGAGCCGGCGACGACGGGCGACAACAACAGCGCGGCAGCAGCCAAGAAGTAATCCGTCGGCGGCGGCTCCGTAGCTCCGACGGCTCTCTTCATCCGCGCCTCTTCGCAGCTCCTCCTCCCAGTCTGTGCGTCTTAATTATCTCCCGGAGCGCTGTCCACGCCAGTCAGTCCTCCGTCTTCCTTCGTCTCCAGCTCCGCCAAGTGCGTGTTACTGCGTCTGTCAGTGACTACTGCTGAAGCTAGACCAGCGGCGCGTGTGCCGTCACCTTCGCGTTTCGGACGGCACACCGCACACAGCGTGGCTGCTCCGCCTCATCCACAGCGGGCGACGGAGGAGCTAAGCGTAATCTATTCTACAGTATTTTCATCCATGATCCTCGGCTTCCGCTCGCCATCTTCTCGCGGCTTCTTCCATAGCCATCTCCACCGATAAAAATGTTCGAAATTTCCGTAAACAAGGTTTTAGTCTCCATCTACTCAGATATGTCATGTTTTGCATCTGATATCGTCGCCATGAATATGGAGCTCCTTGCTCGAAGATGGCGCCAATGGTTCATCCCCGAATACTTGATCATTGTCTATACACCTATCCTACAAAACTCGAACACGCTCCCGCAGCCTTGCCGTGTCTGGTCGTGTCCGTGAGGGAGGCCTTTCCTACTATTCCACTCGCCGAAGCCCGACTGTCCTTCAGCTCGCCACGGTCTCAGCTCCGGGCGAAGTCTCCGCTGCGACCGGCTCCGCCGACGCTTGAGATGACTCCACGTCGAGTTCGATTGACGCCACGTCCACTGCAGCTCCTGCTTCTAGATCGTCGACTTCTTCTATGCACTGGGTCGTCGTTTCCACGTCCGGTACGGCCTCAGTCGGCTTCACGACTGCGACTTCCTGGGCGATTTCGGCGACTTCTTCCTCCGCTGACACGACTGGAACTCGCTCGGCGACCAGCTCTTTTAGTTTCCGCATGAGATCTTCAGGCATCTCAATCTTCTGCGCCGTCTCTGCAAACAGATCCTTCAACTCCTGGGGGCAGCTCTCTAGTGACAACAGTTTCTCTGTGAAAGCAATCACAAAAAAATGTTAGCCACTTCGCCATTGGCACACTTTTCAAGCCGAAACGCACCTTGATGGGATAGCATCACTTGAGCAAACACGACCCGGACGTTGGAGACCTTGTCGTTGGCTAAACCGAAGAACGATGGTGCCAACCGCGTTTCAAACAGCGACTGGACAGTCGCAGCCGCATCCGCGGGTGCGACGGCCTCGCCTTCTGCTGTCGATAAACTGGCTGGCGATAGCAGCTCCTGACACACGAATGCGAAGACCTGGCGCTCGGTGAAGATGGTCGAGGTAGCCAGGACCTTGAGCTTCGTCAGCACGTCTTCGAGCCACTCGGGTTTGGTCGAGATACGCGCAATCAAAAGAGGAAATGCATGAGCGCTTCGATGGCGTACAACAGCGACGTTGTCCGTGATGAGCTTGATCGCCAGCGGGTAAATGACGGAATACGTGGCTTCCTCGGAAAACAACGTGCACAACTGCGGGAGTTGCAGGCTCAGGATCTCACGCGTTCGCCACTTGGTCTGGTCAGCGAGCAGCGCGTTCAGAAGCTCCGTAAGCACGGGCAAGTAGCTCTCACGGAACGTGGGCGAGACGTGCTGCAGGAAATCGGCGAAGTGCACCATAGCACCGTACTTGACATCCGGAATGTCGCGCAGATATGTGTCGAACGCCGTGGTGAGCTGCAGCTCCGTGATATCCGAGCCAAGCAGCCGTGCGAGCTCGTGCAGCGAGTACGCAAACGTGCGTCGCACCTTCCAGAACGAGTCCTGGCTCAGTGCCTCAAACGTCGGGGAGATCTTGAACCACTCAGTCGGGCCGAGAATACTGGCGATCGCAGGCAGGTTGAACGCGCAGTGGAACCGCATGTCGTACTCGCCGCTGCCGCCGAGCTGAGCTGAAGCCGCATTAGTAGCCATGCCTAAAAAGTGCTGCAGCAGCTCGTCCGTGACGTCCTTGCGCTCCAACGACGCGAGGAACGGCCCTAGGCTCTGGTACGCTGCGAGCCTAACCCATCGTGAGCTGTCGTTGAGGTAGCTCTCGTACAACGGGATCAGTAACTCGCCACGATCTTGGGGAGCGAGCGACTCCGAAATGCTGACCAGTGACTCGACACAAGCCTTCCGAACGGCCCAGATATCATCATGGGAGAGTTTCTGGAATGACGGGAGCAAGCGTTCGCGACTCACTTCCTGGCCGGCAGTCTTGCACACGCTCGCAAAGCTCTGGACAGTCGATTTGCGCACACGAAACACTGGGTCTTCCGACAGAGAGATGAGCTCTGGCACGCAGAATTGCTGGCACAGCTCTGGGCCGAGGTGCTCTGCGAGGCCGTGGTACAGTGAAATCGCCGAGATGCGGAACTGCTCATTGTCGTCGTCGTGGGCGAGCGGTAGTACGATCGTGAGGATGTACTGGCCCTGGTCTTCGGGCTTGACGAGCGCCGCCAGCTCCACAAGACTGTCATTCGCGGCGCTGCGCACTTCATGCTGCTTGTCCGAGACCAGCTTGGACACGAGCGGGATCATCTTGTCCAGCAGCACGCGATAGCCATCGTCACCGTCGCTTTCGCTCACCAGGAACTTGCACAGCGGCGGAAACTGCAGCGCGACGTGTTGCCGCACGACGTACTCGACGTCGCACACGAGCGGCTCCAGCAGCGGGATGAGCACGTCACAGGCCTGCTGGAAGCCCACACTACGCGCCGTGTCGCTCAGCATCTTAACGTGGATCACGCGCTGCAGTGCGATGCTGCTGCAACTATACTTGGCCACGCGGTCGAGATCACTGAGCGAGTCGTCGATCGCCAGGTCTTCAAAGGTCGGGCCGTTGCCGCCTCCGGGCAGCAGCTCGTCGTCGTGGAGCTCATTCTCCGCCTACGTTTCGCATACAAACATACATACACGCAATCCGCAACGCGTCAGACCCAACAACTCCTTCAAAAACCGCCATTGAGCCACACAAACGCACGAGGTCGTAGTCCATTTTGGCGACTCGAGACAGAGCGGCGTTGCGGGGCTACTGTCGCTCAGAAGGAGCTCTAGAAAGCGAGAGCTTCGCGTGCGAGACGGCGAGAGAGCTCTTCAGTACGCGTGCGCGTCGGGCGCGGCGGTAGACTCGGCGTTGGGGGGCGGGCGTCACGCGCACAGACCGAGAAACCGAGACGCTCGTCGCTTCTCGCCCTCTTCCTCCTGATGTTCCTGTTTTCCGCGCATCCCTCTGCTGGAAAGCTGCGGAGAGCACTAATAAACCTTCGAAATGAGGTGGAAACCCAGGACTACCTCGTTACAGTGACATTAGCCATTACGAAAATACTAGCCTAGCCTAATTACGCACCAAAATGGCTACATCGTCGAGACCATAGATAGCTCGCGTCTGCCGGTCTGTCCTTCCATCACGGCCGACGCCACGCATGCTGCAGGTTCTACCACTTAATTGAGCTCATACCACGTACTGGTTGGTGGCTTGACTAGCATGGCAAGCGCAGCATTGCCGATCGCCGATGTGCGGTACTTGTGGACGGAAGTGGAGCGGCTCAAGAGCCAGGTCCACCACTTGCAGCAGACCGAACGCCAGACGCACGAAGAGCATCAGCGCTTGAGAGACTACGTTGGCTCGTTCATCACGCAGGCACAGCTGGAGGCAGCGCTGTGTACCAAGATCTCCCAGTCCAGTGTGACCTCGTCGATCGACCGGCTCCGCGTCGAGGTCCTGGACCAGCTCGACAAGAAGGCCGACATCGACGTATTGCAGTCGCTGCAGAGCAAGAAGCTCGACATCTCTGTGTACGAGTGCAGCACGTGGGATCTGAAGAAGTTCCGCACGGCGCTCGAGCAGAACGTGCGCGATCTATTCGCACAGTTTGCTCACCAGATCGAGAACCAAGTCAACGACAAGCTTTCGATTGAGGATTTCGACCGCATTTTCAACCCGGAGGCCAATGGCCAGAAGGCAGCGATTGAAACGGCAGCCGCTCGCATCGCACGCATGAACGAGCAGCTTGAGAGCCTACAAGAGTACGTCCATTCGAATCGCCAGCGGCAGCACAAGGTCGCAGACCTGAACGTGAGCCTGCTGGACTTGACGCGGAAGCACAATGCGTCACGCAACTCGATCGCCCAGCTTTTCAGTTCGTTTGAACAGTCGAAAGAGAGAACCCACGCTATTGAGACCGAGAGCAAGCGCGTGGGCCAAGGTTTTGACGACATGATGGCGACAGTGAGCGAGTTTCAGGCGAAAATCCAAACGGAGACCACGACACAGCATGACAATGTGGGCAAAATGCGAGTCGAAGTCGACGAGCTCACCCGCTCCAGCCAGCAGACCACACAGACGCTCTTACAGATCCAGCATTTCACTAAAAAAACTCTCTTGAAAGGCGTCGACGCCAAGCTCAAGCTCATGGCAGAAAACATCGAGAGAGCACTGGACGAAGCCCGCGAGCAGCAGCAGAAACTCCGCATCCAGACGTCTCAACAGCTCAGCAAGGTCTCCGAAAAGATGACGCACACTATGGACCAGCAACAAGTGATGGAGTCTCGCCTGCGACGCGCTGAGGCGATCGTCAGTGCTGTGAAAGACGATCTGGCTGCCGTCAAAGGACCGCTGATGACAGTCGCACGCAACCTGAGAGAGGAAAACGTCGCGATCCTGGCCGAGATTTGTCGCAGCCAAGACGAGTCCCGTGACATCCTCATCGACTACAAGGGCCTACTAGAGAAAGACTCAGGAACGCTGTCACACCTGACGTCTGCTGGCTCGAGAGGGTCCAAATCGGTGGCTTTACCTCCGTCGCGACCAGCTTCGTCAGCTGCAGCAGCGAGTCGAAAGCACCGGCAGCAGCAGATCAACACGCTGAAAACACGGATAGCCGATGGCCGCCCCAGCAACAACAACCACAATGACGCCACTGCGATCACAACAACAGCCAGGCCGCATACATCGCATGGACGACTCGGAGGCTCCCCAGCGACGCGGCTCCGTGCTCGGGCAGCTAGCACAGCCACTGCCGCCAGCCCTCGCAACACCAATCCTAACGCAGACTGTAGAGGAGAAGAAGCCGCGCAGCCCGTGCATAGTATTCCATCCCAACGACCTCAGTCCGAGGCGGGGCCACGACCCAAGAAGAGTTTGCTGTACACGATCGGAGCCATGGGTGGCAGTACGATGATCCAGTCGCTGATGAGTCCGACACCGGACGGTGGAGAGTGCACTCGGCCAGAGGCTGACACGGAGGAACTGTTCGTATTCCCATCAGCGCAAGCTCAAGAGATTGTGTAGCGTGTCACTGTTGCGTTGTATTGTCTGCTTGCCTTCATGATGAAGCCCGATGGTCACAATGGGAACGCAGGCGTCAGTGTCATCCTCTATAGTCGAACCGAGATCTTGTCGGCCTTGAGCTGGTTCTTGACCTCCTCGATCGACACTTCTTTTCGGTGGAAGATGCCAGCGGCGAGCGCAGCGTCGCAGTTGGCCTTTTCGAACACCTCCGTGAAGTGCTGCGGCTTGCCCGCGCCACTGGACGCGATCACGGGGATCGTCACGGCCTTCTTCACGAGCGACACCAGGTTCAGGTCGTAGCCGTCCTTCTGGCCGTCCATGTCCACACAATTCAGCAGGATCTCACCAGCACCCAGCGCCTCACAGGCCTTGGCGACCTGCACGGCATCAAGGTCGCGGGTGTCACGACCGCCCTTCACAGTCACCTGGTACCAGCAGTACGCCTCGCCGTTTGGTCCAGGCTTCTCGAGCTTGACGACCGAGTACTTCTTGGCGGCTTCGTCGTCGAGCGACGCCACGTACACGCGGCGTGGGTCCAGCGAGATCACCACAGCCTGCTTTCCGTACACGTTCGAGATCTGCTCGATCGCGCTGTCGCCCAGGCCCTTGCTGCCAGCGGCGTAGTACGCCTCGGCCGCAAACACGGCGTCACTGCCGATCGAGACCTTGTCGGCACCTGCCCGGAAGTAGCGCGACGCCACGTCCAGCGCCGAGTACTTGCGCTGCTGGTCGTCGATGTACTCACGGATGCCGCCGCCCACAGTCAGTGGCACGAACACCTTCTCGGAACTGGCCTCCAGCACCTGCAGCATGGGCATGTCGCCGATAGGCTGCTCGCGGAAGCTCGTGATGTTGAGGAACGCGACCTCGTCGGCGCCCTCCTGGTAGTAGCGCGTGCACAGATCCACTGGCTTGCCCATGTTACGGACCTCGCCGGCGTCGTCACTCTCACGCACATCGTACTGGTCGCCCTTGGTCACCACGAGGTCCCCCGCATCGTTGGAGCGCACATCCAGGCAGCTAACATAACAAGGCAGCAAATCCAATTAGCCTCCGGGTCAACAGCACACGTACACACACGCAGAGGCAGAAGAATCCACGTACGCAATCACGCGCTTGGACAGCAGCGTCGGCGGCTGGCTGGCGGCCTCCTCGATCTCGTCGTCGTGGTCGGTCATGTACGAGAGGTTCTCGAGGAAGCCCTTGATGACCGAGATGCCGATCGTGCCGCTCTTCTCCGGGTGGAACTGCGTGGCCATGACGTTGCCCTTCTGCACCGAGCTCACGAACTCGACGTCTCCGTAGTTGGTGGTCGTGAGCACCCAGTCCTGGTTCTCGGTCGTGCGCGACGCGCGGAACGAGTGCACAAAGTACACTTTCGTGGCGTCGAACTCCTCGGCGTGGGCCAAGTGCGAGAACAGCGCCGACTTCTTCCACACCGTGATGCCGTTCCAGCCAATGTGCGGCACGGCGACCTTGTCGGTCGGGAACTCGGTCACGTGGCCAGGGATCACACCGAGACCGGCGAGCTCCGGACACTCGTCGCTGCCTTCAAACAGCGTTTGCATGCCGAGACAAATGCCCAGGAACGGGCGGTTCTGCTGCAGGTACTCGCGCAGCACGGGCGTGTACTCGGTCTCATTGAGGAACTCCATGGCCTTGCGGAAGTGGCCCACGCCCGGGAAGATCAGCACCTCGGCGTTGCGGATGTCGTCGGCGTTCTCCACGTCCTTGAACGTGTGGCCGGCGGCGCGGATGGCGTTCTTCACGCTGCGCACGTTGCCGGCGCCGTAGTCCAGCACAGTCACCTGCACCATTGTCGCTGTGTGTGTGTGTGTGTGTGCGTATGGAAGAGTGGATCGGGGCGTTCGTCAGGCGCGACGCGAAGGCGGAATGGCGAATGGAAGGCGGCAGGGAGCAGCGTCGGCGGATGCATCATCCTCACCGCCCACACTAAACACACACGAATCAGCGTCGATTAAAGGCGTTGATTGGCTGAAAAAGAGGAAAAGTGTATATGATTGGATGAAAACAGGATTCGGGCGTTTGGTGGCGTTGAGTAAAGCCATGGAATTATCTTCTGGCGCAAACAGGGCACTAAAACGTCGACTAGACACAGAAGCGAGGTTCATTTCGTGAATTTTGGGAAAACGATTGGATTCATTAGAAAACTTGACACAAAAACTCTTGACGCCGAAGAGGGCCATGGCAGCCACGAAGGACACCAACAATTCACTGGTGTCCTGACTGCGCAAGACGTGTGCTGCCAAGTAGAACCACTGAAGAAGTGTCCTATGTGTGAGATGATAAATGCTGGCTTGGATCTTCTTCTCGCTTCAGCACGGCATACCTACGATTTGCTTTTCAACCCACCCGACAGCGATCTCTCGGCATGCATCAAGTATGCGCTCGGTGAGCTGTCTGTCGGGCGCGTGGTTCTCAACGTCAAAGTACAGAATCTCCTCCAGCAGCTCGTGGTTCACGGCGGCCGTGAGCAGCGCGCTGTCGCTCATGTCCTCCTGAGTGGCCATCGCGAGCTTCAGCATCAGCTCGTACGTGACCAAGCGGCCCTGGTCTTCCTGCTCTCTTATGTCGTTGACCATTGTTGCCAATGGACCGAGTGTATTGCTGCGGTAGCGTCTCACGAAATCCACAATGCCAGGGGGCATGGTCGACGAGGCGTGCTCGATGATGTAGTCAATGGAATCACCTGCCTTTTCTTGGACGGTCATCTCCACAAGAGCGACGACGGCGTGGCCTGGCGGACTCACTGGTAGCAGCAACTTCGCCGCATCGACTGTGTGCTCCACGTGGGCGCAGGTTCTCACGGTCGGCATGAGTCGCTCCCGCACACGCACAGAGATCAGATGCTCTAACGACCGCAGCTTGTTGGCTTTGATGAGAGTTTTCAGAAGCAGTGGGTTGAGAGGCCCTGCGATTGCTGGCACTTGGTGTTCCCGATACCGCATGAGGAACTCCGCGACTTCGATCAGCTCCATTTCCAACGCGCGGTTGATGAGCGCAATGGGATACCGCAGCTTCTGCTCCATCACCAGCCACTTGAGCACCTCCAGTCGATCTCGCAACGCCGCCGTAGACACCAAAGGCAAGAGATGGAAGGTCGTTCGCGGCAAATAACGGAAACACAACTGCACGACGGGCAGGCGCCCACTCTCCACCGCGACTGTGAGCGCGTTTGGTGGGAAGAACCCCAGCCGGTGCTCGAAGAGCCACTGGAGCACCTCAAGATGGCCGTCTCGCACCGCGTAAACACAGTTCATCTCTGGTAAAAGGCCACGCACGTGCTCTGGGTACTGCGCATCAATCCACAGCAGTACGTGCAACTGGCCGCCGATCGTAGCTGCTCGAATGTCGAGTGACCTGCGCGCCATCTCCGTGGGGACATCACGCTGGGTCTCATAGAGCCACTGCACCATTTCCAGCCGCCCGTACGCACACGCAGCTTCATGCAGACGATTGCTGAGCTGCATTTTGTCGTAGGCTGTCGTGGGCGTGCTGCCCACGATGCGCCACACGACTCGGAGGACCTCGAAGTCGTCGTAGTAAGCGATCGCTTCCGCCATCGTGAGCTGCGCCCACTCATCCAGAACCGGACAGTTCACCTGTTGCAGGTTGGAGAACGTGCGCTGCTTCGTGTTGAACGTCACGAGCCCTTCGGCTCGGTAGCGACGCAGCAGAGGCGCCACGACGAGTGGAGCCCCCTGCAGGAACGACATGATGTGGGTGAGCAGCGCCGGCTCCACGAGCACCAGTGCAGCCGTGGAGGGCGCAGACGCGCCTGAAGAGGATGGTATGGGAGGCGCAGGAGGAGGCGAGGCCATGGTGTCGTGTTGGAGGAGAGCAGTGCTCTGAGGCTGGAAGGCGCGAGAAAGACAATGATGTGCTCGGATCCTCTTCTTCCATCGTCTACGTTCACAAAGTAGATCAGGATTCGACAATTTCAGCCAATCAAACGATGAAAGTATGATTTCTATTCAATCCAAAATCGTCTTCTATTAATAATCCTGAGTTTCTCGAACACTGATTTCTCAGACCGTTAAATGAGATATCGAAATTTCGGAATGACATTCAAGTTTGGTTACTGGGGCCCCCTCGAGACGCATGATGTAGTTTGCTGTTTAGTAGCAGAACTGGAAGAAGGAGCTCCACGTGCACGAGGACTTGGCCAGGCACAGAGCACGGGTGTCACGCTCGTCGCAGCTCAGGGATGGCGTTGGGGCCGGGGTACGCGTGGTTGGAGCTGGCGTTGGCGTACGCGTGGTTGGAGCTGGCGTTGGGGCACGCGTGGTAGGAGCTGGCGTTGGAGCACGCGTGGTTGGGCCTGGCACAGGGGCGGCAGTTGGGGCACGCGTGGTTGGAGCCGGAGTTGGGGCAACCGTAGGAGCGGCCGTTGGCGTCGAGCCGCCGCTCTTCTGGATGGCGGCCAGCGCGTTGATGAGACCGTAACCGTACTGGTTGTTGGGGTACACCGTGTTACCGGTGCCACCGCACGTGCCCGTGACGGAAGGCAGCGCCTGGTTGGTCGTCGAGGTCAGCAGCGAGCGCACCTCCTCGAACTTGAGGCCAGGCTTGGCCTTGAGCAGAAGGGCGACGACGCCCGACACGTGAGGAGTGGCCATCGACGTGCCCGAGATGGTGTTGTAGGCCGAGTTGCCAGTGTTCCAGGCAGCGCGGATCTCGTCACCAGGGGCCGAGATGTCCGGCTTGATGAGCTTCTGGCTCGTGATCGTAGGGCCACGGCTGCTGAAGTCAGCGAGGGCGTTGTTGATGTCCGTGGCACCCACAGCGATCACATTCGGGTACTCGGCAGGCGAGCCGGCGGTGCTGCACGATGGTCCCTCGTTACCGTTAGCGAAGATCGGGATGATACCGGCGGCGATCCAGGCATCGACGACCGTCTTGTACGACGGGTCGTTACCTGGACCACCCAGGCTGTTGCTCACGAGGTGAGGAGCCTTGGAGCAGTCCTTGTTGCTGCCGGCGGTGTCCGTTGGGCACGTCATCCACTGGCCACACGTGAGCAGGTCCGACTCTGGGCAGTCACGGCCGCGGCAGCCCTTGCACGAGATCCAGGTCGCGCCTGGAGCGACACCGACACCGTTCGAGCCCGCGATCGTCGAGATCGTGTGCGTGCCGTGGCCGTTACTGTCGTAAGGCGTGGCAGCTTTCTTCTCTGGGTCAAACCAGCCGTACGTGCTGCGCTGGTTGGCCTTGATGGTCTCGTGGGTGCCAAGCACACCCGAGTCAATGTGGCCGACGATGATGCCCTGACCGGTGTTGCCCGAGGCCCACACATCCGTGGCCTTGACGCGGCTGATACCCCACTCCGCGGTCGCCTGGACAGTGGCCGTGGTGTTGACAGCCTTGATCTCTGGCAGGCTGAAGACCTTCTCCTCACGAAGCTCCACAATCGAAGGGAGAGTGGCCAGCTTCTCAACAAGGGCGAAGCTCGCATCCTTGAAGATCATGGTGTTGGAGATCCACAGCGACTGGCTCGATGAGAACAGCGACTCGGCCGAGGCAGCCTCCTTGGAGAGCAGAGCCGCCACCTCGCTCTGAGCAGCAGCGGTGTTGGCCTCAAGCACCGACACAATGGCCGAGATCTTAGACGCACGGTCGGCGTAGTCAGCCTCGTGCACGGACTCGATTGGGTTCGCAACCGCGTCCTTGAACGTAGCGACGAGGTTCACGGTGCCCTGCTGGCGAAGGGCACGGTGGACACCGCTGTGGACGCGTGGCAGGGCGTCGGTCTGGCCGAGCGAGCCAGCGGCAACGGCGGCGAAGGCGACGATGGATGCAATGCGGGCCACCATGATGATCTTGCTTGGGAGATGCTGGAGACTTGAGCCGAAAAGAGCAAAATGGAGAATGAGAACTTTGGAAGCCGCTCACGAAAGGCGTCGGGATCGACGGCCTGCCAGCCCCCTTCTCAGGACTCCCCCCTTGAGGTGAGGAAGGCGCTCGTTCCTGTAGGACAGGACACTGGTCAGCGAGCTGACCTGGCCCTCTCGATACCTACACATCGTGAAGCTGTTGAGGCCTAAGAAGAGCAGACAGCTCTTGTAATCGTTGACGAAAGATCCATCTACGTAGATACAGGATGCAGATCTGTTGGGATTGGATCTGATTACCTCCACATAGTCCGTGCATTTGGGGTCAGGACAGTGACACTCAATTGAGGCATCTGTCAACCGACGGAGCGCGTGACAGGACGTCCTCCAGACTCCAGACTCCTTCTCCTACTGATGGCATTCAGCACAAGGACGCTTCTCCCGCGAAGCGTTAGCCGGACACTGTACACTGTAGCGCTATCAACACTGAAAGCTTAGGTGCCATACAGATGCATAGGAGCATGCCTAGTGCTTGTGGCTGATGCTACGAAGGCTCAAGAGCATGCGAGTACTTTCTTGGAAATACTGCGGCTCAGGAAAGTGTACTGGACACTCACAAAAGGATGTCCACTCCACCAGGATGCATACAAACCGCGAGTCACAGTGAGCACGGACGAATTGCGATGGCTCTTCGTGCGTCGGCTCTCTGTGCTTGTTTCCTCACAAAGAAAACTTGAACATGAGAATGAAGCCACGACAATCCAACGTCACAAATCAATCGGGGCTTGGACTTCACATCCACGCGTGGATAGAGCAGCGCCTGAAGCTGAACACCTTGAGAAATCGAATGCGCAAACGAGGCGCAGTCTGATGGAGACGACAAGACTTGTCAGGTCACAGTCGTTGTGAGGAGGAGATCTCGCCGCCCAGGAGAGTTGGATAGGATCCATTGATAGCACAAGACAGCCAGCCATCAACAGCTTCCACATGAGGTCAGATCTTGGTTGACACTCGCTCCATGTGGTCGCTCCGTTCTCAGAAGTTCGTTGAACCCATGAACACAACAAGTGCAGTTGCTCGGCTCTTACCGCACCATCCTTGTGGACGAGGAGAGCCACAAAAGCATGCTCGATTGTGGCGGCCG
>JAADVL010000521.1:0-22763 GCA_023334995.1 Pythium sukuiense | reverse complement strand
ACTGTAGCGCTCGTGGATGCTAGTCGTTGTCAGTCATTCGCCCTATTTCGTCGATGTTCGGTACCAACAATGTGTGGCCTCGATCTAGGAGTTGGAGAGTCTAGATAGAGGCGTAAGATCTGAGCGAGTGACATACCCACCATTTTGCCTCGTTTTATGCCTTGATTTAAGCTAGCCAACCCCGGATTAATTCTAGTGCGGAGGGGAGGTGGGTCGATCTGTGGGTCCAGTTGGACCCGCAAAAGCAATGCAAAGCACAATATAAAAAGTATTAATACTTCGAAGTAGGAACACAATCGTACTTTTTATAATGGGGGGTTTCAAACATCCGATTTCTCGACCGATTTCTTGTCCAAAAATCTGTCCAAAAATCAGATGTTTGAAACCCCCTAATGTACTTCCAAGTAGGAAATACAACTTCTCTGGAATTCGTCGAGGCAAAAGTTGGCCATTTCTTCGTAGATTCCAGCCGAGCATTTCCACACATCGACAAATTTAGCTCTTGTGGTTTTGGCTACAAAAATGACGAATGCAATCATTCGTTGGAAGTCCTCGGTCATTTTGACCGAGGATGGTTTCTATTGGCATCATGGATATACAGCACAACGAGACACTCTTAGCGTGCCATCGAGATTCTCGACGCGCGGGTACACTGTACATACAGTGTACTTCGAAGTATCCGCATATGTTTTCTTCGACTTGCAGTTGAAGTCGTCGTGCAGGTCGCATCTTGAGTTTGATTCAAAAATTTCGACCTGTTTCGACTGTTAGTAATGGATGGTGTTTGCGCACCGAATAATAATTGACAGTTCATTTTGGATCGTTCAGATTGGAATTCACCACTCAAGATGTCATTCTTCAAGTTTGCTTCCATTTGCGAGCTCGCACTCCACGATGCGGTGTGGTCTGGTGTACACAGTGGCAGTCGCGCTTCTAACTCAGGCATTCTCGACCGCCTCGCACTCCAGCTCTAGCAGTTCCATTGATAATGACACGGTCTCCGCTCCATCAAACGCCACCTTGCGTTGGAAAGCTTGTAGCACCCAGTTCTCGATGGAATGCGCGACGTTTAACGTCACGGCCTGCCACGCGTCTTTAGATGGGGGTTGCAGCATCGGCAACGCACTGCCACAAAGCCTCGTCCTACGACGTGTCCGCAACACGAAATCTGCTGTGGGACCAACGCTCTGGGTCCTTCACGACTCGATCCTCTCCAAGCAACCATGTACGTAGCCCACACCACACCACAAGCCAGTCCATCCACGGATGTCTAACCTCGTGGTTGTTCAGATGAGCAGCTCATGGTACAGCTTTCCAGTCTAGCGAACAGCGACGTCTACATGCTGGCAAGCCGCCTTTTTGACAGCGTGCCGTATGCAAACGGATCCAGCCCCACCTTCTGTCGCCAATTGGCGGCTAGCTACCAGTCGTCACTGAGCGTCAACGCGTCGATGCTCAGCACAGTGGCCCAGTGCAAGAACTGGATTGACTCCAAGTTCGGCACGAACGGCATCCGAGCGTTCTCTCTCGATAGTGCTGTCCAAGACCTTGCCTTGGCCATAAAAGCAGTTTCGACGACGTCCAATCCTCCGTATATCTACGCGTCAGGACGAGCAGTTCGTGTCGTGCCACGATTACTCTCTCTGCTTAATGTCTCCGTCGCTGGCGTGATTTACGACTCACCAGCACCCATGCCAATCGCTGAAGAACCTGTTGGAATAGCAATGACTCGATTCGTCGCCGCCTGTGACTCCGACCCATCCTGCAGCAACAAACTCAAGGGACTTTCGACTTCTTTCGCCAAAGTACTCCAGACCCTGTACACGACAATCGACAGGACATCCAAGCCGTTATCCACGTGCTTCAAGTTGCTGTACGACACGTCGTTCGACTCTACGCGAGACTTGAAGCCATCGCACGGTGTACGAAGGCTCTTGATGTTCATGCGCAAGACCTCGTCAAGCGGCTCACAGGCTATCCCTCCTGTACTGTATCGACTGACACGATGTGATCGATTCGACATCAAGTTCCTGCACCGGTTCTTCGACAAAATCCGATCTCGCATGGTAACGGAAGCCTTCGGGGAAAGCGAGATGGTTGCATTCATCGATGAAGTCGTATCGTTCTCGGAGTTTTGGCCGGCACTGCAGCCTCGCAATCAGCTCGTGTCAACGTTCGAGGCTTCACCTATGAGTACCGGCATCATCGCTGCTCAGCAACCGAGTTATTGCGCCTTTTCAGGGAATTCTGACGCCTCGTGCTTGGCGCTCTATGCTGATGGACTCCAGCCAAACAAGTCCTCGACGCTTTCCTATGCCGCTCCGACTTTGAAGACTGCCGTTCCCAAGACTGACGTGCTCCTGATCGCAAGTCGCCTGAGTCCGATTGGTGCTGCAACTGCTGCCTCGGAGCTGTTTGATTCGCTCACGACAGACACAATTGGCAATGGCAATCGCACAGTGATGATGGTCCAGTCTGATGCAATGACGAGCACAGAACTTGCCAGTAATTCGAGCCTTCCACTCCTTAACGTCGTGGCACTCTTTCTCCGCAACCGCGCGCGTAACATCAATGGCAAGTGGCATGTGTCCGACCTCACCAGCTTGTCGTTCGAGCAAGATGAACCATCGGCTGCAGGAGCCATCTCATCACTGGAGACGAAGGCTTCAAGCGCGGACTTCGGCATGACTGTAGAAGACTCGAGGTCGTGGTTTGGACAGAGCAATCCGTACGAAGGGTACAAGGTCACCACGTCTCGGGGAGGAGAAGTTGACGACCCAAGCCTCGCCAAAGACCAGGGGAGTGGTTTCTCGTTTACGAGTTGGACCATCACTGGTGGTGTTATCATTGTTACCATCGTGGGGGTCATGATCTACTTGCGCTCACGATTCCAGCTGAAATTTCCCCGACGACGACGATTGTCGTTTCATCTCCCGTACGACACTCCTGCCATCACGTATCAGTCAGATCACCCGCGGGCGATCCTCGTTCAGGACCAAACAGTACTAGTTTTCCCCGTGCAAGAGCCTCCGAGTCGGTGGCATCCGCTCCCGGAAGCCGGCAACGACGACAACCAGTATCCACGGCCTTGGCGACCTCTTCCTTCAGCACCAGCTTTGTGAGAAGCTCAACTGACGATGAATTTTACTTTGCTGTGCACAAACACAGGCACACAAACAGAGTCGTCAGAGGGGTTTTTGCTAGATTTGAAGTGATCGTTCTCATTCCGCATTTATCTCATCCACATACAATTAGGATAACGTCCCACCTTTCTCCCAAGCCAACAACCCGCGCTTCAACATCGAAACAGCGCCTCCGACGTTGTCTCTTGTTAAAAGTTTCTCCAGTGGATGTGAGCCCCGCGCAAATGGTGAAAACAATCGAAGTTCTAAAACTACTGTATCAACCTCGTCTCCTGAGACGCCATTATGCGTCAAGACATCCACACATGAATAGTTTCAAGACTATCCATACATGTAGATCATGTGGTGGCACACCCAAGCTCATCAAATTATCGATTCTAGCGTCTGGCTATTAGCTCCGCATGCTGGTTCACGAACGCCTGGCCATCATCTCTCTCCATGAGAAGCTCATAAAATGATTTACCATTTCGGGCGACTCGGGATGGATCCGCGCCATGCCGAAGTAGTACAGGAATGGCGCTCTCACGCAGTCTCCCAAGTTGAGCCTTCGACAAGGCGAGCTGCAGTAGGCAGCCTCTGTATGCTTCAATGTTCGGGTCGGCTCCATGCTTCAGCAGCAGCTCAACCGTTCGAATTTGTGACTGAGCGACCGCTGAATCCAAACACGTCAATCCGGTGGCGTCCTTGATAGTGATATCGGCCCCAAAATTGAGAAGAAGCGCCACCATTTCGCGTACAATGCGGCTGTTCATGCTTTCGAATGGTCCTGAAGGGAGGCAGCTGATGAGAGCCGTGCTTCGCGTCGCAGCTATGATCGCTGTACCCCCGTATCTTTCACGAGCATCTACGTCGACAAAACCTTCCTCAAGAAGCAGCTTCATAACTTGATCTCTTCCCCAACGCGCGGCATAGACGAGAGCTTTCGCAGCCTCTGCATCGTTCCCCACAACGCCGAGCTTGAGCAGTCGACGGGCTATCTCAGGCCAACCGACGTACTCATTGTGCGTCAGTACTTGCGCGCCGACTAGCATCATGCCGTTCTTCTCGAGCAACGATACCACACTTGGTATAGTGGTGGGATGCCGTCGCGATCGAGAGACGAAGACACAATCTCTCAGTGATCCTTCTCCCGCGTTCACATTGGCGCCGTGAGCGATGAATAGATTTCGTAAGTCGTCATTGACATGCTTTCCTGGCATGAAAAGCATGTTGGAGAGGAACCGTTCCTGCTCCGACAGTGTGAGGAAGTCGCGAAACACAACCGACGACAGGATCATGTCCATGATCTCCACGGTGTACGTCCGCGAACGCACAGCGCACAGAGATATAGCGGACAACAACCGTGCTAGTATAGAGCCAAAGATGCGCTGTGAGAAGAACCACTCGAGGACTTCGACCTGGTTGTGGTTGATCACGCGACGAAAGAAGAAGCCGCGGTAGTCGCGCTGGGCGAACCACGATTCGGACTCGCGAGCCACGCGATCGCCATCGATCTCTTCCGGCTCAGCCCCCACGTGGTCCTGAGCGAAGTACGCAGCGATCGCTGGGATGTCGCCTGCCGCCGCGGCGACGCACAGTGCGCGCGCCATGGGCTTTGAAGTGTGTCTGTCAACCCACTCCAAGGGCGAAGGTTGGGGGAAATTACCAAAATAGGTGTATAAATTAAGGAAAATACTGAATCCATCTTCGTTCGCACACGTCGCAGATGCACGTCAGGACATCCGAAGCACGGCTCCACAAAGAGACAAAGCGTGATCAAGAAGCCCACGTTCACGTTGAAGACTTGATTGTCGATTTATTTTGTCTCGGTAGCATCGGTTCCTGGCATAATTTAAAGTTCGAAGGCGACGACAGCAGTCGTCTACACGAAGTTGTGACTGTAGTTCGTGGTGCTCAGCGCGAGTCCTTCGTTGCTGGATTCACTCAGCGCCCCCATCTTCCTCTCAGCGGCACTCTTCGCCGAGATCTTCGCTTCTTCCTGCTTTGTCACTCGCATACTCACCCCTACGAAGACTGCGGTTAGAAGAACGACGAGCACAGCCACACCAAGGCCAGCTTCGGGCGGTCCGAACGAAGTATCCGTACTGTGGGCCAATGTGCAGCGAGAGCCTCCCCACGACGCCCCAAAGGCACACGAGCATCGCTTCTTCACACACTTGCCAGTCGACAGTCTCACGTGGGCCATTTCGTCGTTGAAGCCGATGGTACAATCGTCGTTCGTCACACAAAACGCATGGCCGGTGACTTCGATCATCGGATTCTGATCGTCTGTGTACTCGCCGATGTTTCCTTCGATCCACTCTCTGGTCGGGTGGCTGGCTGGATCACAGCCAATGCTCATCAAGTTGCCGGCTTCCAAGTCGGACGCCATGTCTTGATACAGTCGAATGTAGTCGATCTTGAGGTACATCGGATACGCATCGCAGATCTTCTTGGCCTTGGCAATCTTGTCTTTATCTGGGTCCGTGCCATCTCCACGACACTCAGTCTTGTCGAAGATGGGGTGGGCTCCCCAGGACGAAGAGACCGCGATATTGAAGATCAGGTACATCGGCTCGTCGAGCATCTTCTTCTTCGGGTTGGCTCCTACAGAATTATTAACGTTCTCGATGGTTTCGGCCGTGATCTCGAAGATGACGTTGCCTTCTAGCATCCAACGCACGTATCCGTTGGAGCCAGTGACCCACTCGATCTGGTAAATGAGAAAGTCGGTGTAGGCGCCGATGTGAACGGGCCAATTCGACGAGATGGCGTCCATTTGGTAGTTGAAAGGCGTCATCGTGTTCGTCGCCGGCGTCGAGTCGTTGCGAGGAGCACTGCAAAATGGATCCTGGTTGTCTGGATCACACAGATACGCGCCCGTGTACACGTTCATCTTTGGGAAGCAGGTACCGTTGTAGTTAACCCCCCAGTGTTGCGTCCCCTTGCCGTCTACGAGGCCGAGATCCGCGTAGACGTCATACGAGCCTGGACACAACGCCAACGAGCACGAGTTCTCCTTGATACCCTTGGTGATCGACGTGTTGACAGTCAGGAAGTCCTGCTTCATTTTCGGATCAGCCACGCAGAACGGATTGCTCTGATACCGGAGACCATGATACCACGACAGGTGGCCTCGAGCATTGTAAAAAGCGGTCGGGACTCCTGGATTGTTGGCGCCTGGAGTGTTGCATCCGCCGTTGTATATACAGTAGATGTCCTTGTCCTGTTTTGGATCTGGCGGCACGAGTCGAAAGTCCCTCGGCATCCCCGGCCCGACTTGGATCGACGATGAGATCGCCTTACCACCACCTTCCAAGATGTCGATCTCTGGTGCTCCTCGTCCTTGATTTGGGTTCAGACCAAAGCCTGGGGAGCTATTGCAGGCGCTGATGCGTTGGTTCTTGGTCGAGTTGAAGACTGCATCGTTACACTCATCGTAGGAGAATGGCCACATGCGGTTCGTCGACGCACTGAAGATGGCTCGCCCGAGGTTGCCCATCATCCAGATACCCGGCCACGTCGGATAGAAGGCATTGTCATCGGTTACGCCGTTCTTTCCCTTGGCGACATCCAGGTTCCCGGACTCCGGTGTCACAGCTCCTGGCAGCTGAGCTCGCACCTCGACCATGCCGCCCTGGAAGCAGAACTTGTTCCAGCTCTGGACCATACCGGCTCGGTAGAAGAAGCTCACTTTTTGGTATCCTGGCGGATTGGAATACTGGTTGTACACACTTAATGTGGTCGGCTCGTCGACGACTCGAATGAAGAAGTAGCACGTGCCGCTCTCGTCGCACTCGGTCGAGGTCATGTTGTGGGACAGCAGCTCTAGCGCGCCATTGACACCGTCAGGTTTCTCCAACGAAGTCCAGATGTGGTCGTCTCCCGGTCGAAAGCTGCGGTTCGCGATGTTAAACTCGTCGCTCATAACGAGATCCCATCGGCGTCCTCTTGAGCTCAGGTAACTCTGTCGATCTACTGGCGTCTCAGGGTCGACCCATGTCTTGATACCCGACTTGGCGGCGTATTCCGTCGACTTTCTTCCCTTGGCGACCACGAGATGAACTTGAACCACCCACACTGCGATGACAAGCCGCAGGCTGAGCCTGATAAAAGCAGTGCGACGCATTGAAGCCGAGCACTTGGTACTGGGTGCTTGCTTTCGTTTGTGCTGGGCATTGCTGCCATGGCCTATGGGTACTGTACCAGCCTGTGATGTCCTCACTGACTGAAGACCAGTCGGCTTCTGCTCAGAAGGGGCATTGCGCCATCAGAAACTGGGTGCGGGGGTTGCACTCCAAGTGCGTGCTTGGTTCAGCACCAGCTGGCTGTTGGACCCGCTCAATCACACCATACGAAAACCAAGTCTGTTGACATTAGCCATCTGAAGAGCTGCTGTTCAGAAAGCCACGGTGTCCTGGACTCCTGCAGACAATCACATATCAGGGGCGAGTGGATTCTGGGGTCTGCCTTGACTCAAGACCTTGACTGTGAAAGCTGTTTCGCAGTGCTTCATTGGCAAACCGTCTTCGCATTGTACATGTACCAAGGATACGAGGCAAGCACTGCCATTACTGTATTAGGGAGTGCGTCGATGATCGAGGGCTTTTTTCCATCACACTGAGAAGTCGCTGACGATTGGCTTCAATGCACAACAATCGTACGACCTGTCAACGTGAAATCTTGAAGGGTGCTGTCATCCTTCAAGATTTTCACCTCCATATCATGCGAAAACGGACCACGGTGCACTTTGTACGTGTGCGAATTGACAGGCTTGCAAACAAACAAACCTGGCTCGAAAGGCTTTCGTACACCCAGTCACCAGTCAAGACTCTTCGCGAGCAAATGTACCACGACTCGTGGCACGAGATCTCTGGGCTGTCACAGGATCGAGAGCCCAGGATTCCTGTGGACTGCCACTGATGGGGCTCTTATGAGCAGGTGCCGAAAGTCGACGCAGGGTCGATCCGAGCATCTCCAAAAATTGGATCGCAAGGCTCCCAGGAAGCGTTACGATCTATGAACTTCTGCTTCAGCGTCGTGTGGGATCCCACGCTCGAAGGCGGTCGCCCCGCGCAGTCAAGTTGATGTGGATCATGCAGGAGCACACGTCACAGATCCACAAACCACAGCGTCAAGTTGGTAGTTCCTCTTTAACGTTACAGTATTGCACATCAGAACAGGACGACCGTCGCAGCTCATGGAACTCGGAACTCAACCGCCTTCCCTTTGAAGTTCAAAGGGATCAATTGAACTGCTACTGTATTGGAGACGGGGCCACTTGATGATTTCTCCACAACATGACGAGCAACCCATAGTGAACCCATCGGAATGGGTTCACTCAACCGACTGTTCAGGAATGGGACTCCAGTGGTTCCTTCGTATGGATCGATGAACCCCGTCAGCACCAGGACCCACGCTGACCGCCATAGTGTACTGTACACCATTGTGGCCGGCTGCCAATATGGAGGCGGCGCTGCAGGTCACGCGCGACGAGTTCGTCGGTGCCATCCGCTGCGGGGACCTCGCTGTGATCGAATCATACTTTGCGCAGCCCCACGTCAAAGCGGAGGTTGCGGAGATCGAGGCGCTGCTCGTCGATGGCGAATACACCGCGAGTCTTCCAGTGAGTGTCGGCGGAAGTAGCACGTGTCGTGGTACCGTCAGTACTCACCTTTGGTGCCGTGGTGGAGTCCCCTCCTAGTCTTGGAGCTGTCCGTGATAGAGGACCAAGTCCACGTTCTTCAGTGGTTCTTCTCACCGCCACGCATCGCCGAAATGCCCGAGACACTCCAGCGGGTCGTGCCGACACTCGCGGTCGCAGCGGCGGCGAGCACCGTGGTCAAGCTTCTCCGATCCTGCAAGCATCGATAGCGTTGCAGCCGATGGCGCGTTCCTCGTCGGAGCCGAGGTGTTGAATTACCCGATAAGCGTGGGGAACAACGCGACAGCGCGTCGTCTATTGGAGTACGGCATCATCAGGAACGATTCCAACGTCGGTCTTCTCCACAAGGCCATCGATCTCAAATGCGTCGAGGCGCTGCGGCTCCTTGTCGATGAGGGCTTCGCGGATGCGGATCAGCAATTCAATAGTTCGGGGGACTCCGCTACAGCTCTCATGGCAGTGTGCAAGATGCTCCCGGAAGTTGATGACGACGGTGAGTCCATCGTCGACGATGTGTCTCGAGTCCTGATCCAGACACTCCTGGAGGCTGGTGCCGACCCGTCGCTGTGCGGTTCCGAAGGCCAGACTGCGTTGCAATTGGCTCTCGAGGGGGAGCACATCGACATCGCCAAGCTGCTGTCCACGACCATTGATCTACAATAGACTAGCAAGGAAAGCACCGTATCTGCGACGTGTGAGAAGTTTGACTGATTCGAGACCTCTACAACATAATAACTCAGTCGCTCACAGCCTCTACAAATGCATGATGGAAGGATCTCTCGGCGACGAGCGCAGTCGAAGAATTGACAGGATGGCGACGCCGCTGCAGGTCACGCACGAAGCATTCGTTAGTGCATTCAGCTCTGGAGAAGTCGCCGTGATCGAATCGTACTTTACGCAGCCCTACGTCCAAGCGAAGTTTACGGAAATTGAGGCGCACCTCGCAAACCAGGACAGCGCGGCGGAACTCCCATTGCTCGTGGGCCGCAGCCACTCTCCTCCATGGTTTTACCAGGCTCACTACGTGTCCGACGTCATGTGGTCCACTCGATAGCTTGTCTTCGAACTGGCCGTTATCCAAGGCCACAGCCACGTCCTCCAGTGGTTCTTCTCACCGCCGCGAATCGCGAACATGCGTACGACACTCGCTCGAGTCTTACCGAAGGTGGCAGCGTCGGCTACGAGGACTCACAACTGTGAGATCCTCGAGCTGCTGCTTTCATCAGAGGTCAGTGGCGTGCTACAGTCGGGAACAGCACACCAAGAGCTGCTGGATCACCTACTTCGATGGACGGACGGCAGTGTCGACACGATCCAGCTTCTCCTTGCCCATGGCGCCAGAATGAGCGAAGGGCACGTGCTCCTGACGCTACGTGCAACTCTAATAAAGCAGGCAACCACCTGCCGAAACTTTGAGGATAAAATCGCGATGGCAACAATTTCAGGCTCGGCCAACCAGACTCACATCAGGACTGCTGCCACGGAAGGAGCCGTTTTCGTGGGCTCGTCACTACTGTGCTACGCAGTTGCCTCGAAGAACGTCGCCATTACGCAACAGCTATTGCAGTATGGCGTGGAGAAGAACGATGCTCGTGCTTGGTCGAGTCTCCTCGGCACGGTAATCGATCACCGCAGCATCGAATTCGCGCGGCTGCTCATCGACGAAGGATTCGCAGATGTGGATCAGCGCCTCGACGATGGCGACGATGACGGGGATGGTGACAACAACAGCACACCCCTTCTGGTCGTCTGCGACCTGCTTGTATGGGATTCTGGGTCGAAATTCCTGCGAGACATGGCTCGACTGCTACTTGAGGCTGGTGCGGATCCCTCGCTGTGCAATTCCCGATGTCGGAGTGTGCTGCAATTCGCACTATGAAGAGGGCAATGAACCGAAACGAGGGGACAGGTGTTGGAGCTCTCAAATCAGCATCAAGCACTGGCTGGAACACGAAATTGTTAGGCTGAAAACTACGTGCGCGAGGGAAAACCGTGATTTATACTTAGGTAGACAAAGATTCTACATTTCATCGATTCCAGAGTGGTCTCAGCTCCAGTGGCAATCAAGACGAACTTCCAGCAACGATTCTAATGGCTTGGAGATCAGCATATCTATTTATGCTGCAAAAGCTTTATAATAGATCCCACTTGACAAACTCGAGGGCATGTGGCGAATTCAGTCTAGGCTGGTAGCGGCAAGAACTCGCTCACTGGTGCCTTGGCGATCGAGCACTCGGTGGTCACCTGTGAAAGCAGCGGCCAGTCCATCATCGCCATCGCGTGAGCCTAGGCCGCAGAGACCAAGGCTACCATCAGTCGCGACCCGACTCGCAAGTCGCACTTCCTAGTCCCGAAACATTTGGTTATTACGCAAAATAGTCGCCCTGTGTACTGAACACACCCGATATACACATTGTGACACAGAAACCGCACAAATCTACCCTTGCACCAGCAAACTCAACCCAACCGAAGAATGGAGACCATGGGACGCCGTCGTCACCAGCGACGCGCAGTGCGTTCCGCGACGCTGTGGACGCAGGCGACATCCCGACGATCGCTGCGTACTTCTCCCAGCCGGATGTCCATGCTAAGATCTTGGCAACCGAGGCGATGGTCGCAGCAGGCGTCTCCGACGACGTCTTCTTTGACGACAACGGATACCGCTGGTTCTACGTCCCCACGCACTGGTCCACGCAGCACTTCGTGTTCCTATTCGGCAACGCTCTGCACAACGGCCACGTTGAAGTCTGTCGGTGGATCTACGCACCGGAGAGGATCGCATACATGGGTCTCACGCTCGGAAGACTGCTGACACACGTTGTGCTGGTCGCCATTCAGTACCATGAGTATGACCTGCTCGAGTTCCTGCTTTCGCCAGCAGTGTGGCTGGTGCTCGTATCAGAAGACTTCCAGCAGAGTACTCTGAACAGAATCCTCCACGTGTCGATGTCCAGTGATGGCGATCCAGCAATCCAGATTCTACTCGCCCACGGAGCCGACATGAACTCGGGGCTGCTGCTCCAAGATGCCCATTGCTATAGCAGCGAAGCGTGCTTGAGGATGGTAGTGGCAGAAGGCGCGTTCCTGGTCGGAGCAAGTGCTATGGGCGGATATATCAACACCACAGACGTCACTGGGACTCGCTTTCTGTTTCGCCATGGCGTCGACTTTGGCGTTGTGAGCAGTACTCGAGGCTGCGTTTTCAACATGGACGAGCATCGACTCGTGCTGCCACTTCACCGAGTCGTCGCCATCAACTTCCGGGACATGGTCGCGTTGCTCTTGCATGAAGGTTTCGTGGACGTGGACGTGAGGGATGAGAACGGCGCGACCGCTCTCATGACAGTCGGCGGAATGGATGTTCCCATGGGCCACGACGAAGCCGAGGAGACGCTATGCATGGCAGCGTTGCTAGTGGAAGCTGGCGCGGATATAGCAGCCAGGGACCATGATGGGCAAACAGCACTGATGCGGCTGGTTGGAACGGAGCACACGAATACGGTAGAGCTGCTGTTGAAGAAGGGCGCTGACCCGAACGCACAGGACGCCGCAGGCGACACTGTGCTCGATCATCTGAACTTGGAGTGGACCAGTTTTTCGAGTCGGGAGCTCGATCTCCTCCTCAGCTTTGGAGCAAACCCACGGGCAGCAGGGAGGAGTGGGAAGACGACGCTGGATCAACTGCGCAGGACACGAGCAGGGCGAGAGTACCTGGCTAAGAGTCCAGTCATGTTTCATTAGAACAAGTCGATGGCGGGTGCCATAGCAGCACGCTGTGGTCTACAGGATCTCTGAAATGAGTCTGGCACTGGAATGTGTAAGATGTTCATCTTCGGTTATTGATAGGTACGTCTATGCTGCAGTCCCAGCGTCATTCGTGGTACTCAGGACTTCTGTTTCAGCGAGCTCAACAACCTTCTGCTCAGCTTCTTGACGCAGTGCAACCTTCCTGGCGTAGATGTTGGCCTTTCGTCTGTCCAGCCACAATGCAGCGACCGTGTACACCACGAAAAGCACTCCGACGGCGATCGCTACGATGATGGGCGGACCGAAGCCCTTCATTTTTCCGGAAGATGAGTCGCTGCTGCTGCGGGCAGTCGAGCAGCGAGGTCCTCCCCAAGATGAACTGGATCCACAGACACATCTCTTCTCAACACACTTGCCAGTGATTGCACTCACACGCACACCATCGCTCGAGCCCACAGTACAGTCGTCGTTTGTTGAGCAGAAGGCGCCGCCCGTGACCTCGACCATCGGATTGTCGTTGTCAGTGTACTCATCGATGTGGCCTTCGATCCACTCCTTCGTCGGGTGACTGGCTGGATCGCAGCCAACGCTCATGTAGTTGTCGGCCTCCAAATCCGAACCGAGATCCTGGTAGAGTCGGATGTAGTCGATTTTCAGGTACATCGGGTACGCGTCGCAGATCCTCTTCGCCTTGGCGACCTTCAGTTTGTCCGGATCCGAGCCATCTCCACGACACCCGGTCGTCGGGAAAATCGGGTGAGACCCCCACGATGAAGAGATCGCCACGTTGAAGATCAGAGACATGGGCTCTTCCAGCATCTTCTTCTTCGGGTTGCCTCCTGCTGCACCATTCGGAACATTTTCGATCGACTCGGCTGTGATCTCGAAGATCGCGTTGCCTTCGAGCATCCAACGAACGTATCCGTTCGCACCAGTGACCCACTCGATCTGGTAGACGAGATAGTCCGTGTACGCACCCACGTGCACTGGCCAGTTGGACGAAATGGCGTCCATTTGGTAGTTGAATGGCTCCATGATGTTCGTCGGAGGCGTGGAATCGTTGCGAGGAGCACTACACAACTCGTTCTGGTTGTCTGGATCACACAGGTAGGCGCCAGAGTACACGTTCATCTTGGGAAAACACGTGCCGTTGTAGTCAATGCCCCAGTGCTTTGCTCCCTTGCCATCCACGAGGCCCAAGTCGGCGTAGACGTCGAAAGATCCCGGGCATAAAGCTGTCGTGCAGACATTTTGAGTGATGCCTCTCGTGACGGACGCGTTCACAGTCAGGAAGTCCTGCTTCACGGCCGGATCTGGGACGCAGAAGGGGTTCCCTTGGTATCGGAGACCTTGGTACCACGACTTGTGGCCTCGAGCGTTGTAGGTCGCAATTGGAATACCAACGCTGTTTGCGCCCAGCGTTTTGCATGTGTACTCGTACAAACAATACTCGCTGCTGTCCACCTTTGGGTTCGGTGGAATCATTCGGTACTCCGACGGCATTCCTGGTGCGACTTGGATCGACGATGAGATCGCAAGCCCACCACCTTCCAAGATGTCGATCTCAGGGGCTCCTCGTCCTTGGTTCTTGTTGAGACCGTACCCAGGCGAGTCGTTGCAGGCACTGATGCGTTGGTTCTTGGTCGAGTTGAAGACTGCATCATTGCAATCGTCGTAGGAGAACGGCCACATGCGGTTCGTCGACGCACTGAAGATGGCTCGAGCGAGGTTGCCCATCATCCAGATGCCAGGCCACGTCGGGTAGAAGTCGATATCTTTGGTCATGCCGTTCTTGCCCTTGGCGATGTCTGGGTTTCCAGACTCTGGCGTCACTGCGCCTGGCAGCTGAGCTCGCACCTCGACCATACCACCCTGGAAGCAGAACTTGTTCCAGCTCTGGACCATACCCGCTCGATAAAAGAAGCCCACGTTCTGGTATCCTGGTGGGTTAGCGTACTGGTTGTAGACGCTGATCGTCGTGAGCTCATCGGCGACTCGGATGAAGAAGTAGCACGTGCCGCTCTCGTCGCACTCGGTCGAGGTCATGTTGTGGGACAGCAGCTCTAGCGCGCCATTGACGCCGTCAGGTTTCTCCACAGAAGTCCACATCGGGTCGTCTCCTGGTCGAAAGCTTCGATTCGCCACGTTGAACTCGTCGCTCATAACAAGATCCCATCGTCGTCCTCGTGAGCTGACATAGCTTTGCCGATCCACTGGCGTCTCGGGGTCCACCCATGTCTTGATACCCGACTTGGCGGCGTATTCCTTGGTGGTTGTGTTCACCGCGAGTGCGAGCTGTGCTTGCAGTACGCACACCAATCCGACGAGCGGCAGCGAGAGTCTTAAAAATAGCGAGCGACGCATGGTCGGTCCTTGGTAGCTAAAGTAGAAGTGCGTCGGATAAGGAGCCTCGCGTCCTGCACAATTGCGGCGGTCTTTCTCAGAAAGGGAGGCTTCGTTGTGAGGGTCATGCGAACACGCCGACATAGATTTGATAACACAGTCAACACAGAGACAACACAGAAAAGGGGACCATTCTGCAAGCTAAGCTCGTGTGATGAGCGGCGCGTTGCGATGGAATTCATCGTTTTGATATTTGGCTGTAGTATGTGACAGCCCCATGGCTTGTGAGCAAATCGACGAGTGGTCGCGAGATGTGAGACCGTCTTCAAGGATAGCTCAAGATCGCGCGAAATATTGAGATGGACGCACCCTCTTCTGGAAACCTCAGAGAGATATTATATTGAGTTTGAGGAAGAGTTGCAAAATGAGACACTGATTTCGAACGATTTTTTAGAATGTCGCATGTCAAGGCTTCACATTGGCAAAACAACTGACTAACAGCCTCTTGCACGCATTTTTGTGTGGCATTAGAACTTGACAGACAAATCTTAGCTGGCATCGGGGCCTTCACTACGGGAGCAGGGTCACTGCGATGGCTTGGACGAGAAGAACTCTGGGTAGGCCTTGATGTACGTGCGGCCATTCATCGACGGAGCAGTTGGTCGTGCGCACTCAATCGTTTTGCACCGGGTACGAGCGGGTCGGCGCCGGCCTCGAGAAGAATCGTGAGTTTCGGCTCCACACACGATACGTCGATCTCGCCCAGGTTCAAAGCGTCCAGGATGGTTCTTCCAAAGGCGTCTTGCTCGTTGGGATCGGCGCCGTGAGCCAGGAGGAGCTTCATCAACGGGAAGCGCTGCTCGTGTTCCATCGCCCACCGCAACGGACTGCGGCCTTGCGAATCCGCGATGCTCGTGTCGGCACCGGCCTTGAGGTATACCTGCGCGATACGACGCGGCAACCCGTCGTACATCTCGTACTGCATCAGATCAGCACTGCACGCCATGAGCAGTGGAGTTCGTCCTTGATCATCGCGGCTATCGACGTCAGCAAAGCCTTCTTCCACCAGCACGTACGGTGTCGACGTCACGGGCCTCCGTCGCGAGATGGAGAGGGTGCGTGTTCCACTGATACGAGTCACAATCGGCTCCGAGCTGGAAAAGCCGGCGCATCTTGGTCGGATCTTGGGCGTTTGACGCGAAGATCAGCAAGTCCGCGCCGACAATAAAGGCGCCTTCGTCCACAGCAGTCACCAGAGCCTTGCAAGAGGTACCATCACCAGAGCCTGACCACGTGGACAGAAGCTGATCCTCGTTGATGTTGGCGCCATGAGCAAGCAGGAGCTGGATTGCGTCCGGACTTGTACCATGAGACAGCAACAGACAGTCGAGAAGCGATTGCTGGTTGAATGGCGTGCTCGGGAGAAGGGCGTCAGTGACGTCAACGGAGAGAAGGAACTCGAGGATCTCGAGCTTGTTGCGTACGGCAGCGATGGCCGTGAGATCCGGGAGCACAAGAGCGAGCATAGCATGCATGGACTCAATGCGCGGCGGTGAGAAGAACCACTGGATGACGGCAAACTGGCCGTTGGTGACTGCCGTCTCCAAGAGTGACTGACAGCGGCGGTCTCTCGTGCTGGCTCCCGCGGCGACCAGCGCCTCTATCTGAGCAACGACGGCACGCACATCTGGATGCGAGAGGTAGGCGGTGATGGCGGCGAGGTCGCCGGCTTCAAACGCGTCGTAGAAGGCGGCGTGGGGCGTCGTCATGGTGGTCGTCTTTGCTTGGATCACTTCAATGTTCCATGTTCAATGTTCAGGTGTCCTTTTTCAGACGAAAGGAAGTGACGAGATAATCATATCACTAATGTAGACAACCACTTGTGCCATAATTACTGAAATAGACTAGAAATGATAAACAAATACGAAAGAAGATGTTAAAATATGGCAGATCACGTATTTAATCGACTCACACGTCGCATGCTTGTCAGATCGAGCAATCTTTCCATGAGACCTCGTGTCTGGGCTCGAGTAGGTTCGCGGTATCTATCGCCTGCTGACTGGAGCACAAGACCTTTACCAATCCTATGCGAGCAGCCATGAGCCGGTCCCCTGAAGTTGTTCAAGTTGATGTAAAAGAGCGGTCTCAGGAGACTGCTGCTGATCCCGACACGTGCTGGGCAAGATCGATGGCTGTAGGTCGTCAGTCACCCTTCACATGGCGGGGAGTCGCCGATTCGATTCGACCAAGGCACGCGTAAGAGCGTTCATCTGGCAGAAGCAGTCAACACGCGAGTTCCAAATGGCGTCCGCACAACATGACGCTAGTCGCCTATCCATCGGTTCAATACATAGTCTGTGTCTGAAGATCCATAGATTTTCTTCAAGCCCATCTGACGAGAAAGTGTCTGGCCTGCCAGCGTCCGCTTGGGTCTGGATCTACAATAGACAACGCCATCTCTCCGTCCGTGGTCTCTTCCATCGGTGCATCCCCAAAATCCACCCATTCGTCATGAAGTTGTCTTCAGCCGAGCCGTTTCGTTCGTGAGCCGAGACCATTCGCCATTTCTCCGCTTCGATCGCACCTGTGTACGGAAATAGCTCACGAATGCCGTCCCTACCGCTCAAGATCACGGTGGTTGCCGCTGTCGCGCTTGCAATTGCGTCGGTCGACGCCAGCAGCAAGCAGAAGACCGTCGCATTCGATCGAGCGACGTCGTTCGCGTCCAAGACTTCGTACTGGGACCAGAGCCACGACCCGCTCGGTATCAGTCCACACGCCAAGGATGACGACGAAGACAAGTACACGCTCGTGCAGGTCCAGAATGTCGTTCGCCATGGCACGCGCTACCCTACCAAGGGCAATACGCAGGCGATCATGGACTTGCTATCGAAGCTGCAGACCAGCTACGCTCAAGTGATCCCGACTTGGATGCAGTCGTACAAACTGCCTTACAACTTGACTGTCGAAGGCTTGCTAGCACCGGCCGGTACGACGGAGACGCAGGCGTACGGCGTGCGTGTGCGCAAGAGCATCGGTGCCGCGATCCCCACTGGCTTCACAAAGGACCAGTTCATCGTGCAGCACACTTACAAGCCACGCACCAAGGACACCGCGAAGGCGTTCATCAGCACGTTCTTCGCGAACCCAGAGAGCGTGAGCTACGTCGAGTACACCAAGGACTCGGTACGATGCACTTGCTTCCTGATCTAATCTTTCTCGCCTCCCAGCTGATCCATTCTTGCTGAAACAGGACCCTCTCCTTCGTTTCTACGATCAGTGTCCTCGGTACGTGCGCGACGTGGACGAAGACGACAACGCCATGATCGAGTCGACCACGTTCAAGGCGTCGCCTGCCTTTCAGAAGAACATCGACACCCTGCGAACGGCTCTGAACCTTCCTGTGGATGCCAACTTGACCACCAAGGACGTCGAGTCGGCCTTTTCGGCGTGTGCGCTCGACTTGGCGCTATACAAGATCCAGGACCAGTGGTGCTCCCTTCTCACCGAAGAGTTCATCAAGTCGGCTGAGTACGCTGATGAGCTCGAGACGTACTACAAGAGCAGCGCAGGTTTCAAGATCAGCTACGAGATCGCCGCGGTGATTCTGAAGGACGTGTTTTCGTACATGAAGAACTTCACGCTGAGCCAGACGACGGTGGTTGGTAACTTCCGTTTCGCTCACGCCGAGACCACGCTGCCACTCATGACGTTGCTTGGTTACGCCGACAAGTCGCCTTTGTTGGCCAACGCGACTGCCACAGAGATCGCTCGCCGCAAGTTCCGCGCGTCGCGCTTGTCGCCGTTCATGGCCAACGTCGAGTTCCGTTTGTACAAGAAGAAGAGCGACGACGACGAGAAGCAGAGTGGCGAAGAGGCAAAATACTACGTGCAGATCCGCATCAACGAGCAGGTCACCAAGCTGCCCGGCTGTGATGGCAAGACGCTCTGCAAGTTTTCGCACGTCGAGAAGATCTGGAGCCAATACCTGAACGAGTACAACTTTGACTCGGACTGCAAGGTGTAAAAACTGCAAGATGTAGACTGGGGGCCTCCTGGAGTTGATGTGCTTCACACACAGCGTTAGATGTTCGTTGCGGTCCCCACCTTGAAAATAGTCATCGCCATCGTCGCAACATTGGCTATTGTCTCCATTCAATTCAACGAAGGACAAAACACCGTGCGTGTATATATGTCGAGCGATCGTTCACGCTTTGAGAGGCGAGACCAACTTTAAAGTGCTCATGATGCTGCTTTTTTGTTTATCAATCAATGGGGGGGGAAAAGAGGGAAAGAAAAAACTACCATGACGCCAGGACGCTATCGTCGTGGATTCAGTTTTCGCGTGGCTGCTTGCTGTCGGGAGCAGCATTGTCACCCTCGGCATCTGCATCAAGGCCGCGCTTGGCTCCTGCAGTCGTCGAAGTCTCATCGACACGTCACTTACCTCCGAGAATCGCTTCAATGAGGGGACGGGATTTGTCTCCACTTGCGCCGGCGACCTGCTTCACAATCTGCATCGCTGGAATTGCCTCGAGAACGGGCTCCGCCAGCTTCTTCAACTCCCCAACGACCCCAGGCGGCACAACCGCTACCTTGTCATCGTTTGTACTACGAGCCGTCAGCTCCTGGAGGCCCTCGAGGCACATCACCAACGCGTTCGGCGTCTGAAAGAAGAATCGTCGCGGAGATTTCGGGCCACGTAGATTCATGTACACTTGGATCGCGTGCGGATCGTCGACGGTTATCGCCGTGCTGGTAGGAAAGCTGGGATCACCGCCAGCGAAGTTGACCACAGAGACGCGGATACAGGATACGCGTCGGACGGGTTCGGCGCTATTGTTGCCGTCTTCCTGGTTCAGGAAAATCGGGATCACAATGTCCACACCGCCTCCGTGAGGCGACGATAGCACACCAGCAGCTCGCCGCGACAGCAGCATCCACAGCACGTCGTCACTTAGGGGTTGGGACAGCGGCAGAACGTGTCCAAAACCCACCTTCCACTGGCTCCACTTGCCACGCCAGCGGTTGACTACTTCACCTGCGTCATCCTGGACGGTCTTCCCAGTGCTGTCCTCGATCTCGGTTGTACTTCCACTCAGCACCTCAAGCAGCGTTGACACACTGTAGAAATTACCGAAGTATTGTCGCGCCCACTCATCGCCACTCTGGACAACGCCGACTGCATCCATCGCCAGCATCAGTATGATACTCGCGACCAGGTGCCCTCTCGCAACGCCGTCAAGCAGCTTGACTTCTTCTAGTAGGCGTACCCGCGGCAGCAAGGACTCGACGAGAATGCAATGCACATTCGTATACTGGGGTCTGTACCACGCGTAAGTTGCCCCAAACGCCACGATCGGTTCCGACACATCCGCGCCGCAAAGCTTGTTGGCTGTGATCCCATTGCTGGCCTCTAGCAACGTAGCCATGGCATTGCCCACGAAATGGTCAGTTTCTGGCGAGTGCGACAGCTCTAGAGTCCCAAGCCGCGCGACCAACGCCGGGAGTCCGTCCATAGTCTCACTCCTCACCACTCCAGCGCCATAGCCAACCATGAGCTTGCTGCCGGCAAGGTTCACGACGTCGGAGAAGCTGCATTCGCTTTGGAGGCTCCACCACAACGGCCGCCCCATCTTGATCAAGCTCTTCTTGGACTCCTCGATCGGTGCGCACACGAGCTGTTGGTAAAACTGCGTCCTGGTCATGCCACTGGATTGGGCGTCGCGAATCGACTCGTCAAGCATCACGTCCGCATTCTGCGTGGGTACGAATGGCGGATACGGGTCGCTCGGCCGGATAATGATCGGGTCATTGTCCACCAGTAGCCCAAACAGGCCTGCATACTTCCCGTAGCGGGCTTGGATACAGGCACACGCCGCTGCGAGAGCTTGCTCCAAGACAGTTCGGTTTGGGCCACATCTGTACCCTGCGGTCTTCTCCACGCTGCGAGGCCTCGGAGATGTGTGGCTTTTCATCGGACGCGTTGACGTAGCCGCCCCGGAACGAGGCCAACTGGCGACGCACGACGTCGTCTTCGTTGCGTTCCGTGAACACCTGCATCCACTTGTCTCCAACTCGGTCCCAGTTTGCCACAGCGTAGTCAAACAGGTTACATAGTCGATTCACGAGAGCCTCCACACTGCCATCAGGAAACCAATAGTAGTGAAGTTTCGGCGTGCTCAGGGGGTAGCCGGAGGAATCGGGATTCATGCGCGCGCACATGTAGATCACTTTCATGTGGGCCGAGTCTTTGGAGCGACGCGCCAACTCGTACAGCGATCGGCTCTTGCCAAAGCCAGAGCTCTGGACGAGCGTCACGTGGGGCGAGGCACTGGTCGGAGAGTCATTGCAGTACGCCAGCCAACACTTGGTCACGTATGCCTCGAGCTGCTTGTCGGCGTCGCCCTTGTACGGCGCCACGAACTCGAGGCGGTCGCGGTGCTCGTATACGGCCCTAAGATCGGCCCTAAGATCCTCCATGGCACTACGACGATCGTACATGACGCTACGATTGTTCTTCCGACAGAGTTCAGGTCTGAGAGCAAATTGCCGAGTGCTCGCTTGGATATGAGGATTCTCCACGAGCTGCCACAACGCTCTGCATCCAACCAACCGTCACTCAGTGTCGCTGGCTCCTGTCGCTTGCATGTAGTCATTTGCGGTCTTCATACCAGCTGAGACTGGGGATGACGGCTTCCAGACATGCATTCAATCAACCGTCGCTTGATGTCTTGGTCTCTTGCTCCAGTCGCTTACCTGTACGTAGTCTTTTCCGATCTTTGTCGACGAAGGCGAGAAAGCACTCGTGAGACCGATGGACTCCATCGGTCTCCGTCATGGAGAACTACGCTGGTGGTAGAGTTGGTTTGCCGGCGTTTATGCACGAGACGGGATCCCTCTGTTGAAAATTCGAGAAGCCATCCGTCGACCCACCCACTCTCTGGACGGAACGTCTAGTGGGTGTAACACCATCCGATCCATGCATCCATGCACTCGATGCCTTCCATCACTCGGCCATTCGTCAATCCTCTCGCATCCGCAGCAGATGGAACGTCACTACCAGTATGCGGTCCAGATGGACGCCTCGCCCCCGCCCCAGCGCACACGCAGCTCGCCCCAGTTCTCCTGTTGTGACGTGCTCCAGAATTGGGGTGTCATAGCACTGTGTCCGTGTCTTCCCGCTGCCCAAGTCGCCTCCAGCCTCGGAAACAGCTACGGCGTCACGCTCGCATCGAGCTTGATCTTCTTTGTCGGTGGCATCGTCTGCTATGGCGTCGGCATGACGATGCATGAGCCTGTGGTCAAGTGGGAGTACGACTGGCTGCCGTTCCTCGTAGCGTGGCTGCTGTACGCGCTCGGTCTGTGGGCGACCATTGTCTTCAACGGCGTCGTCGTATTCTTCGTGTTCGTGAGCACTGTCACCGACGAGACAGGCGACACTGACGTAAATATCAGCAACACGGCAGTCGCCTTCGTCTGCATCCACGCCGCCGCCCAGATCCTCCAAGCCTACGACGTGCTACGACTGCATCTGAAGCTGCGACGACGAGCCGACGTGCGGTCGCTGCGCTTCGAGAGCGTTTGTTGTCCTGCGTGCTCACTCGCCCATGCTGCAGCCAGCGTCAAGAGCATCAGCGGCGCGAGTGTCTGCAACATGGCGCCACTGGACGAGCTACCAGCGTACCGTGACTGACTCTAATTAGTCAATCTCCCTAAATCAATATATCAGCATCTCAGAGTGATGTACTGTGGCTCCAAAAAGTCTCCACCCCCCTCTAATTCAATGAGTTTGTCATCGTAGCGAAAAGAAGAAGAAACATCAGGCAACAAGAGGTAGACCCCTGCGTTCAGCAGGGTATAAGAAGATAGAATCCACTCAGTTT
>JAADVL010000520.1:0-22771 GCA_023334995.1 Pythium sukuiense | reverse complement strand
GCCAACGCCAACGCCAACGCCCGACACGTGTGCTGCCTTTCCCAACCTGCTATCCTGTGAGGTCTTCACCAAGTGCAAATGTACGTGGGTCAGAGGCAAGTGCGTGAACGCTTCCGCGACGTCTACACCGACAGCCACATCGGTATCGGTTCCCCCCGTTTCTTCTCCTCCAACTTCCACCACACTAAACTAACCACACTTCCGCCAACGACTTCCAAGCCAACGCCCGCCCCCACTCCTACGACGCCAGCCTCTACGTCGCCCCCAGCGAGTTGGCTTGACGTAGTTTGCAAGCCATTCCCACACTGGTTCTGCTTCGCTCTGTGTGAGTGGAGCGACGAGAGAGACCGCTGTGTCGGCATCTCACGAGCGGACCTAAAGAGTACACTAGAGCTACTCCACAGCCATGAAACGATGGTAGGGGCTGGCATCAAAAGCCTCCACGATGGTGCATACCTCGACTTGAGCGAGCCACGTCGAATGACACAGCGTGGATTCGCTCTCGCAGGTCTTGTGGACCTCTGACGCTGGGAGGCCGAGGCCGATGCTTGTGACAGTTTTCCCGGCGTGATCAAGCGCGACGGTGCCGCAGTCGACACAGAGTGGGCCTCTGCACTGGATTTCTGCGTCAGTTCAAGGTGTTCCGATCAGGTGGACAGCCCACGTTCGTCTCAACTTCAACTGCACGCGTTGATGCGCCAAGCGCTGCTTCGTTTTTGCCGCTTGGACAAACACGACGATCGCCCCCAATCTGAAACCATTAGATACAGTACACTCAACTACGGTACTTGGGGAGACTTCACGCTTCAGTGTCGAGTGGGGCGCGTCTCTACAGTACAGTACAGTCTGGACCAGCCAAGATCCAGGAGCTGCGATCTTTGAAGATCTCGAAGAAGAAAAATCCGGTGCTCAGCCGCCCTTCGCGGCAGGAACTCCGCGCGAATCTGGGCCTGAAGACATGCCTAGCAAGCATTTGTCTGCTGTACTACTAGTACGGCACTCGGTCTACTGTTGAGTCCCTTCGTTTGGTGGATCCTCCTCTCTTTTGCCTCCACTCTCGCCTGCGTTTCGTTCGTCTCGCACTCGTTGCTGACACCACCGCATGTATTGGAGTGACTCCAGATGCTTGGGCTGCTGGAGGGCAACTCGGCGCGTGGCTCCTAAGCCAGGAGCATCCGCCGTTGATTCGGGGATCCCAGTGTCCACCCAGGAATCTTGGGCCAGGATCTGCCCTCGCACCCAGGCAGCAAAGAGTACGGTACGGAGACCGTGAAACCTTCACACCTGGATTGAAAGCCTGCACCCAAGAACGACTAGTGCCAGTACCGGTACCGGTATGCTAGTCCTGTGCACTACTGTACTGCAAGCCTCACTAACTTCAGACGGCAAGACAGCAGCAACATCACGGGCGCTCCGAAGTGGACGTGAGGGCCGCCTGTCTGATAAAAATCCACTTGCAGGGGATGCGTCGCCATTGAAGTTCTGATGGTGATCAGGCTGCATATTGCACATAGCCTGGCCGGCTTCCAACGCACACGACAGCTTCAGTTTCTGTGACGATGGCACACTCCCCTTACCGACCTGTTTCACGATTCACGGCCCACTGGCTGGCGTGGTGTCCTTGGACCAAGGATGCCTCGTCTCGGGCTCTGAGCCTACAGGCTGTGGGACGACGAGGCCGGCTGGAAATCACGGACCATTGACCCGAGCGTCTCCGTCCCCCATGCCCAAGGACGCCGCCTAGGATGTTGTCTCCTTCGAGGTCCAGTGGTTCTTCGCGAAAGAGAGTCTTGCATCCAATCTTTCATTCCGAAACTTGCCTCCTTCGACTCAAGCTCCTTTCCAACTCAAGTCAAGATGGTCTTCGCTGCTGTCCGCAACGTCCTCGCCATCCTCCTCCTCGCCGCCGTCGCGCAGGCCGCCAACGAAGTCAAGGTCACCTCCTATGCGTTCGATGGATCCAAGCTCACTGGCGCTCTCAGCGTGCAGAACTTGGCCTACACCAAGGTCATCAACGTCATCTACGCCAACACGGCGCAGTCGTGGGGCAACACGTGTGCGGCGAGCTACACGAGCGGTCCGGACTCGAGCAACAAGGAAGTGTGGTCGTTCAACTGTGCGATCGGCAGTGCGGGTATCTCTCAGTTCTACGTGGAGTACAAGGTGAACGGCCAGACATACTACGACAACAACGCTGGTTACGGAACCAACTACCAGGTCACCCCAGTCACGGCCAAGCCAGTGAGCCCAGGCACCCCGGGCTTCCAGGCCGACATCTCGACCTACTTGACGTCTGGTCTGCCGTCGTTCAAGCAATTCATGCTCGCCAACATCAGCCCAAAGAACGTCGCGGGTGCTCTTCCAGGCTCGATCATCGCTGCCACGCCAGGCGGTGCCAACAACTACGTGTTCCACTGGATCCGTGATGCCGCGCTCGTCATGGACGTCGTCAACACGCTCTACAAGGGTGGCGATGCCTCCCTGGAGCAGACCTTCTGGGACCATGCTACCTTCACCAAGAAGCTTCAGGGTCTCACCACGCTCACTGGCCTCGGCGAAGCCAAGTACTACGTCGCTGGTACAGCCTTCAGTGATGGTTGGTGCCGTCCACAGAACGATGGCCCTGCTCTCCGTGCCAGCTCGTTCATCCGCTTCTCGAAGGCGTACCTCGCCAACGGCGGCTCGCTGTCCAAGGTTGTGGACTTGTACAACAGCACGGCTACTGGTATCATCAAGAACGACCTCGCGTACGTGATTAAGAACTACAACGACGGCAACGGCTGCGACCTGTGGGAGGAGAAGCGTGGTCTCCACTTCTTCACGGTCGCTGTGCAGCGTCGTGCTCTCTACGAAGCTCGTGACTTCGCCACGTTCCTTGGTGACACGGCGTCGGCGGCGACCTACGCCACTGAGGCCAAGAACCTCGACACCAAGCTCGCGACCTTCTGGAACTCGGGCTCGCAGGCCGTGCAGACTACCATCAACGGCCGTCTCCTCGATGCCGCCATTCCTCTCGGTGCCGTGCACGGCGACAACGGTGACGGTGTCTTCGCGCCACAGGACGACCGCGTCCTCTCGTCGGTCTACCAGCTTGAGGCCGGCTTTGTCAACGAGTACACGCTCAACCAGAAGTCGCTCGGCGATGCTGCTGGTCTGCCAATGTCGCTGGCCATCGGCCGCTACTACGGCGACACCTACGACGGTGCCAACAACTCGCAGGGCAACCCATGGTACCTCACGACCATCATCGTCGCCGAGACGGCCTTCCGTGCTGCCACAGCCTACGTCAAGGCTGGCTCCATCACCGTCACGGCTCTCAACCAGAAGCTGTTCAACGGTGCTGCCCCTGCCGGTCTCGGCCTGAGTGTCGCTGCGGGCACGTACGCCGCGGGATCCACGGCGTTCACGTCAATCATCGAGGGCCTCAAGGCGTACGGTGACAAGCACATCCGCCGTGTCAAGAACCACGGCGCTGCCAACTTCCACTTCAACGAGCAGTACAACCGCGACACTGGTGCCGTGCAGGGCGTGAACGACCTCACGTGGTCGTACGCGTCGCTCATCACGGTCAACGCCGCGCGTGAGGAGCTCAAGGCCGTGTCGCCATAAGCGAAAGCGGAGCCACCCCCAGTTCGGTGCTTTTGTTTGCCAAGTGCATGGATAATATAACGTTACAGTGTCAAATTCTTGTGAGCGTGAGCAGTACAGTACCCTGCTTCACTGAAGCCTTCAGTGCATCGTCCGAGTTTCGCAACAGCCTGCCTCCTCGGCGACTCGCCGCCGGGCGAGGGTCCTCACCATCGGCGGTCCATGCCGCCTCTTCTACCGGGTAGTACCGCACACTGTATCGTGGACCACAAAAATCTGTTTGCTCATGAGCAAGCAGATTTTTGCTCAAAGCAAACCAACGCAGTGTGGATGAGCCGGCGGGACAAGTACACGCCAACGAAGAGAGGGAGAGAGCCTCTCTTCTCTCTGAGAGGAACCATACCAAGGCCATCAGGTCTCTGGGCTCACAATCCATTCGACTCGCCAGGAAGTCCGCTGCAAGTCCGCGAGAGGAGCCATTCGCCATGGCGAACGTGATCATCAGTGCCACGAAGGTGGCGGCGGCGATTGGCGTCGTGCCGGCCTTGGTGTGTGAGATCACGACGCTTATCCAGGATATCGTCGCGCTCTACGACGATGTCAAGAGCACAAGCCCGATGTTGACCGAGCTCATTGAGCAGGTCCAGTCAGAGGAGCCGCTCATCCAGAGGCTGCTGGACGGTGGCACGTTCCCGACGGCCCAGGCTTCCTTGGAGAAGTTCAGGGATCATCTCGCCAAAATCAAGGTGTTCCTCGACGTCTACAGGAAGAAAAACATCGTGCGACGTCTCCTCGGTCTTCGCAAAACCAAGGATTTTATCCGCGCGTTCTACACCGAGCGAGAACTCATACACACCCACTTGAACGTGGAGTGCCACGAGTCGGGTGCCGTGCGTCTTGTTCGCCTGGAGTCTCAGAACCAGCGCCTCCACTCGGCAATGGAGAAGCAGCACGAAGAGATATTGGCAAACATCAAAGCGAATAAGGACGGTCTCTCCAAGTTTATCGGCCCGGACATCGTCAGCGTCCTTACGGACATCAGACACGAGACCAGGTACCGCGACCGCGATCTAACAGCAACCGAGAAGGAGCAGTTCCAATGGATCTCGCGGTTGCTTCGCAAAGAAACCAACGAAGAGCCTGCTTCTGTTTCAACATGGTACATTTCTGAGGGCGATATTAGCGTCGACGAGGCCCCGGTCGAGACAGGCGAGAGCAGTAGCCTGTTTTACGGTACACTGAGCTCTGGCGCGAGCGTTGCCGTCACCAAAATGCAGTTCGCGGGAGAACTAGACGTCAAAGGGTTCAATGTCAACCCTGATGTCTGGTACAAGCTGCGGAATCCCCATGTGCTTCCACTGTACGGCGCCAACGTCACCCCCGACAAGCCTGCGTTCTTCGTCACACCGCGTGCTGCAAAGAGCAACTTCAACGCGTTTCTACCAAGCAATCCCCATCTCTTTTGGAAGGTCTTCCTCGACGTTTCCCGTGGACTCGCGTACCTGCACAGCCGTTCTCCGCCGATTGTCCACACGAACGTCAAGTGTTCGAACCTTCTCGTCATGGCTGATGGCACGGGCGTCGTGTCGGATTTTGCACTGTCGTTTGCCCGTGCGCACTCAGCTATGAGCGATCAGCCGAAGAAGGAATCGTCACTAAGCTGGCGCGCACCCGAGTGCCTCCGACTAGGAAACCCGCGCGTTGAATCCGACGTGTACTCGCTCGGTATGTGTCTTGTCGAAGCATTCACCGGTGCAAGGCCATACGAAGGATTGACGGACGACGAGATCGTCGACAAGGTGTGCATCTCTCACGAGCTGCCCGTGCGTTCCGCCAACATCCCCGACGACGCCTGGATGCTGATTACGAGGATGTGTGACAAGAGCTTCCAGAAACGCTTCAAGATGCAGGATGTGATTGATCAGTTACAACTCTTTGTTGAAGATGAACGCGTCAAGCGTGAGCGGCTTGTGTGCTCGTGCGACAGCAAGGTATGCAACTCATGTGGAAAACGCTCCATTTCACGCAACGAGTGCCCGTGATGTTTGCATTGAAACTCCTTTAGCAATCGCTTGCATATCCTTCTAAATGATTTCGATAAACATAAATGAGTGTATCGTGTCATCTTCAGAGCCATTTATTGATCAATGTGAATGTTTTCAGAGAGATCCACGCCGAGCACGAGTTTTCCACAAGCGTTGTCGTTTGTCGTGGCCGCATCACGAGCTGATCACCACGCTTGTGAGCAGTATGAATCGCCATTCCAATCCGTAGACGCTTTGGACCACGGTGTGCTACTGCTATCCGTGCAACGGTTGTGGGCGTCGGGGTCGTTTGACGCGGAGTAGTCGGATGTGCTCTGTGTAGCATTATCTGGAGAGAACCCACTTGCATCGCTCCGTGCTTTCTCGTTGTCGGTACCGTCACATTCGATGGCGAATTTCTTCAGTGACGTCAATATTTCGTCGATTGATGCTCGTTCAGTCGGAACTGGACGGCAGCAGCGAAGGACTAAATCCCACTGAGCGTCATCAACGAATTCGTGCGGTTGCTCATGGAAAAAGCCGTTGTTGAGAGACGCTGTCACGGTACGCTCATCGTGATACGCGTAGGGAAAACTGTCGGTCTTGGCCTCGATGATGCACATGCCAAAGGAGTAGATGTCGGCCGCTATGGACGGTTGTTCTCCTCGAAGCACCTCAGGCGCCGTCCATCGGACAAGCCCATGTGTTCGTAACTCGCCTCCCTCAGTTGGCACCAACAATTGGCTCAAGCCGAAGTCCGCAACCTTGGCTTTCCGATCACGTCCGATCAAGATGTTGTTGCACTTCAAATCGCAGTGGAGCACACCGCGAGAATGGAGATACTTCAGCCCGAGCGCTGCTTCGTACAGCTTCTGCCAAACTTGGTGGTGTTCTTTCAAGTACATACTGAGCTCCCCGTGCTCCGCCCACTCGGACACGAACACCCTCATCCCGACATGACACGCCCCGAATAGTTTCACGATGTGGGGGTGTTGGAGCGTGGACCAAAAGCCGACTTCGCGCATGAAATCGGCGTCGATATTCTTCCTAACAACGTCAGGTTTGAGGCGCTTGAACACAACGTCAGAGTCCAACCACTTGCCTCGATACACTTCTCCGAAACCGCCCTCGGATATGAAGTGGTGAATATCGACCTCGTACCACGGCAGAAACCACTCGGGTAATTTCTCAGGGAGCACGGATTGGATCTTGGAGCAGACATCTCGAAGAGTGTGAGATGGGATGGTGCTGTAGTAGAGACGATGCTTTTTCAGTTCGAAGAGCATGCATGTCAGTCTCTCCACGGCAGCAGGATTTTGACACAGCTCTTGATCCACCCGCACAACCATGTCACGAAGTTCTTTTTCAAGCCGCACCATCATCTCCTGCTTCCACTCGCGCCAAGCTTGGTGCCAAACAGCCCACGCAGCCACGTCGTTGATTAGTTGCTTCTCCACGATTCGATCGAGGTCCTTCTGAAGGGAAAACACGAGTGTCGCGTGCTGCCGATTTGAGGCGATCTGGCTCGCCGCTGTTGCTTTGTTGTGGCGTTGGAGCTCTCGGACGTACGCATCGAGAACAACGTAGTACGCTTCCCTATCGGTCGATTTCTCTTGCTGGTCGCCATCGTGGAAGGCGACTTGGTCTCGTACGGCTTTGAGACGATGCAGCAAATGTGGTTCCTTCGCCGGTGTCTCCAACGTTTTACACAAACGCTCAGCCTCCTTCAGCTGGTCCACAGGATCCGATAGTGCTCGCGTCTCGCGATCCACGTCGTGAGCCTTCTCTTTGCGTGCGAGGATTTCCAACTCGCTCACCACATCGGTCATATTCAAACGTTTGCCGCGTGTACACGTCATGCGCTGGACGAGATCCCACGCAGTGTCGGTGAACGCAGCATGGCGGGGCGGTCCCTCGTTCGATTTGATCAAATCCTCGACTTTGGAAGCGTCGTGGGTGTCGGCGTACGGCATCTCACCGCTGACAGCTTCAATGATGCACATTCCAAATGAGTACACATCTGATTCGAATGTGGACCTGGTAGGATCCGCCAAAATCTCTGGTGCTCTCCATCGAAAATCGTTGTGACGATCACGAGTAAGCCCAAGCAGGCGACCGAAGCCTCCCACTCGGGGCATCTGATCGTCTCCAACTCGAAGAACATCGCCTCGTAAGCCTCCGTGAATGATGACCCGCTCGTGGAGGTAGCGAAGGCCGAGACTAATCTGATGCAGCGTTTGCCACATTCGGTCTCGGTTCTTCGACACGAACGACTTGAAACCATCGCGCTCCGTGCGCTCGAGGATAAAACACTGTCGATCGCGGTGACAAGCACCATACATTCGAAGCACGTGTGGATGATCAAGCGGCATCCAGCGGTTCACTTCGTCGACGAAGAGAAGTGGATTCACTGGCTGGTCTGGCCCCCCGCTAATGATTTCGACAACGTCTACATCACACCCAAGCCATGCTCCTTTCGCTGCCACAAGTGCTAGTCGAGAGGGGGGCGTGATCGGACTGGCGATGGTGATCACCGAGCTATCGACGAACCAAGGCGGATCAACACGCTCGAGGTGGCGAAGTGGGATGCCGTAGACTTCGAAAAGAGTTGACAGCGGCCAGTTCCGACCAGTCATCGGGTTGTCCAGCAGCTTCTTGCCCGAAATGTGTTCGAAGTCCTTCACCAGCGCCCAGTCACCGATTGAAGCCGCCCAGTACATCGCGGTGGCTCCTCCATCGTCCTCGATGTTGATATCCATCCCGGACTTCACGAGGATATCCACACAGTCATGACGGTTGAAGTGTACTGCACGATGCAATGCCGTATGACCTGCGCCGGTTTGCATCGTCATGTCTGCGCCACTTGCAATCAACAGCTCGCACACCTCCTTGTGGCCCGAATCGGCTGCCGTAATGAGAGCGGTGAACCCGTCGTATCCTTGAGCATTCACGTTCGCACCGTGGTCAATCAGGAGCTTCACGTTCTTGTAACGGCCATCGTGAGAAGCGAAAACAATGGCTGTTCCCCCAAGATCGGACTGCAGCTCCAGTTTGGCGCCGTACTTCAATAGCGCCTGAACGGCTTCAGCGCCGCACGAAGTGGAAGCGAGCATCAATGGAGTAAGACCTTCCACGCTTTGGAGATTGATGTCGGCTCGTGGGTTGACAGCGTCTCCTTCTTCTAAACCGCTGAGCAGTGTGAGAACGATCTCTGTTTGGCCACTTGTGCAAGCCTCCAATAGCGCTGTACGGTTGGTACGTGACCGAGCTTCGACTGGCGCGCCACGGTCGATCAACAGACGAACGACATCGTGATGGCCCCGAGAAGCTGGTATCAGGAGGGCAGTTTCTCCTTTGTCGTTAGCGTGCTTAACATCAGCTCCCCTATCCAGCAGAGTCTTCACGATGCGTGCATGACCCTCTTGCGCCGCAACAAACACGGCATTGTACCCGCCTTCGCGAAAGCGCCGAACCGATACCCTGTGTTTGATGATGTACTCGACCACGTCCGCGTGCCCGCCTGCTGCTGCTGCCATCAGAGGAGTCGTCCCGTCCAGGCGCGAAGCTTCTAGCATGGCAAGTGCCAACTCGATACTGCAATAGGCTTCGACGGTCTCGATCATGGCGATGACAAGATCGATCTTGCCGCTCGCGCACACAGCAAAAAATGCCGTCGCATCCACATCAGTGCGTTTGCACAAGACGTCAGCGCCACGTTCGATGAGCAGACGAACAGTATCCGCCTTACCGGCGATCACAGCTTCGTGAAGGGCTGAGGACCCTTCAATCATCGCAGGTTCACACGGCGCACAGCAGTCAAGAAGCTTGCGCACAACCTGGTGGTGACCTCTGCTGATCGCAATCATCAAGAGCTTTTCTCGTTCACCGTTCGGAAGCTCGCGGCCAGCTCCACGTTCTCACAGAAGCTCAACGATCTCGACTTGACCTCCGTGCACTGCAATCTTCAACCCGTCACCACCGACGTGGGTTTGCATCGAGACGTCTGCCCCAGCCTCAACGAGAATCTTCACCGCCTCCGCGCGACCATGATGAGTGGCGATCTGCAGTGCTGTCAGCCCATCATACGTGCACGAGTCGAGTGCCGCACGCGCCGTCAGAAGGACACGGATGATGTCCAGGTGACCCTTCTTGGTGGCCTTCATCAATGCCGTCCACTGCTTGTTGTCCTTGCTGTCCACATCAGCGCTGTGCTTCAGCAGCAGCTCCACGACGCGCGTATGTCCACCTTGTGCAGCGATGAGTAGAGCATCAAAACCTTTCTCTTGCTTGCGGGAACTCGACGCACCCTGCTTGACCAGGTACTCGACAATGGATGCGTGGCCATAGTAGGCCGCCACCATTAGCGGCGCCATTCCATCTTGTCGCGTTGCCTCCAGCAGCGCCTTCTTCGCCTCAAGGCCGCCTCTCGCCTTTGCCGTCTCGACCATGCCGGCTACATGGTCGAAGATCCCTTCGGCAATATCACGGAGAAAGATCCCGAACTCCAGAGCTCGCGACAGATTGCCCACCATTTTGATTGCGGACACACCGGAGAGAAGAGAATGCGCGTGGATTGATGGCAAACCTGAGGAGCACGCTCCGGGACTCGCCCTTGCGAAGGGCTGAGAAAAATTGTCCCTCGTCGACTTCACCCGCCTGTGTGGCCCATCCAGCACCAGAAGGGCGGCTTGATTAGGAAAATGTTGGTTGATCGATCTGTTGGAGGCGGTCGGCATTCCATTGGAGATTCAGTGTATAATCTATAAGCGGTAATCCGTTTTCGCAAGTTTTGACGAGATCGCCTCAATGAGCGCTCGAGACGGGAATTTGAATGGCCTTTGGATGTGGCTCGAGAGATTTCGTGAGCGATTCTTTCGTGAATGGAGTGGTCACGTCAAAGTACTTGGTGGTGGCTTCGTCCATTGCCGCACAAATCAACAGCACGAGCGCGACGTCGACGCCAGCAGCGATCTCGACTGCGTAGCGTCTTCGCTTGCGGTCACTCGGCAGGTCTTGTCTTCGGACAGTCGCTATGCGAGCACGGGTGCTAAGAGGCGTGACCGTGTGGCCTTCACAGTGGCTTTCCATCCAGAAATCGCAATGGTGGCTCGCCCAGTCTCCTTCACAGGTGATGCGGAAGCCCGTAGTGTTGCTGTTCGTGTTTCCACAAATGGATGCTAGACTGTAGGTGTCGGATTCACTTGAACTTTGCAAAGCACGGGCTTGCTGTCGTAGTCGGGTCTCGCTGGATTCATGGCGAACGTCGTGGTCGAGTGAGTTTGCGACTGGATCTGCAGTGTCGCGACCGGTGCGTTGTACATATCGAGCAGTCTCTTGCTTCCATTCTTGGACCGGAGACTTGTGGGCACGCGGAACATTGTGAGATTCGTGGTGGCGTCACGGATCTCCATGGGCTCTAGCTGGCAATGCGACCAAAAGCCCGTGTGGAGCTGCAGTCTCACGAGCCGCTGGCGCGTGCAGACGCGGCTGAGGACGGGAGGAAAGGCGGCATGCGGGACTAGTAGTGGGGTGGAGCTGTGCTGGTTGCCCATGCGTGGTTGGCAAAGTCGGCGAGTTTAACAATGGCACTCACAACCCAGACGTCTGAAGGTCGCAGCACCATCGCAAGAAGACGAAGCGGCGCGTCATGAGTCGGTTTCCAAGCAAACACAGCCACTGGTTCCTCGTGTCTTTGGCTCGGAGTGTCTTTTCATCCGAATGGGTACATCATTTTTGATTGGGCAGTGTGTGTACTTTCTTTAGATCGACCGGCCAATGGCAGGAAGCGCCTGGGGCCCGCAAGCCCACCAACGCACAGAATGGAAACGGTGTGCTTCAATCTTGTGTATCTCCAAACAACGCATTGTATGGTACTGAGCCGTATCGCCAATGCGTTCTCTCTTTAATACGCACAGGGTGATGGCTCGGACACCACTGTCCCCATCGCCTGGTTGCCAGGCGAGCCCTCCTTGGAGATAAAACCCTCATGTCCTTGGTGACCATCGCCTTGCTGACGTCCATGGTTCTCTCGGTAGGTCGGTATGGCCAGTCGCCCCACCGCTGGCTGGGTTTGGCGCCTCTAGCACCCATCTCCACCCACAGTGGCTTGGGAGTCTCCTTCAGTACCGGTAGAGCAGCCACTCTCCACCGAAAGCAGAGAGGTGGCGCCAAGAACTGCACACTTCACGCTCTCCTTTGCAGCGCCTTCGAAGTGGACGAGTCCCTTACCGGTACAACGATTAATCTCGACGTACTGGTACAGTACTCGACTAACACGGCGTCGCTCTTCCTCCCCCGCCCTTCCTGACTAATGAACTTGTGCGTGAAGATCATGCGCGTGCGCCTGAAGCGAAGGATTTTCACGCAGCTTCACCACCTTGTCGGTGGAAGGTTTGCGAGTACCGCCCTACCATCACGGCCACCACAGTGTGGGAACTACCGTACCGTACGGCACCGTATCACCGGCACTGGCCCCACACTGGGACACCATCCAGTGCTTGGCCAGCACTGGATGATCAATGGCACCCAGCACCATCGATTTTGTCGCATGTCCTTTTCCTGGCTGACTCGCGTCCCGATGCAAGCCTTGAATCTTCCCCTATGCAAGCGGATGCTTTCCTTCCGTGTGACGTGTTGATGACCCTGGGCTCGTGATGATGCTGGGGTCCTGGGTTACGATGAAAACAAGCATCCCAGAGTGCTGATCAGCGTCTTCAACCTCTGGGATGAAAGTGCTTTCCTGTCCATCCAGAACACGGTAGGATCCCCACTGTCTCAAGCATTCTCAGGCGGCCCCTCCAATCTGAAACCTCCCATCAAGAAGTCGGACTCACCTTGTTTTGAGACGGAGGCGTGAGGCGGGGCCCTCACAGTGGGTTCAGGGAATTCCTTTCATCAGCTGCTCGTCACCCCACCGCACAGGCACACCACTGGTTACGTCACGAGTCAGGCACCACACCTCAGCAAGACGGGAATATTCGAGACCACTCGCAGTTTGTATGCGTCCGTTTCTCCGACGACGGAGCCAGCCGGAAGAGTACAGTGGGATCGAGCGCTGCGACAGGAAGAGGCGCCCTTTGTAGCTGAGACCGTGAGTCTCTCTCTCTCTCTCTCTCTCTCTCTGTCACGAGTCGCACGCAGCACCAGTTCCAAGCTGTCCACACAATCCGAACAACAGCTCGACTGCAGCAATTCCTCTCCCAAATTTCTCAGTGCAAGAACGGATCGCAAGCACACAAGTCCAAGATGAGCATCACGCCCAAGGCGGAGCTCTCCGTGCTGGAGAGCCCCAACACTCCAGTCACCGACTATGTGGTCTCGAGCCCCAAGCCCGAGTCCCCGGCGCTGCCCAAGCTCGCACGCAAGTGGTTCGCGCTGCGTTGGCAACTGTCTCGCACAGTCTTTTCTCGCTCGCTGCCCTTCCTCACAGACGCGCTGGAGCTCAAGCTCGGCGATCTCATCCTCACACTGCCAGTCTCCGCTATTGTGATCGCCATCAACGCCTACAACGCCAGCCAGCATGAGGTCGGAGGATCGGGCTCGCTGCCTGCCATCTTCATGGCACTCGTGTTCGCGCTGGCGGTGCGTAACAACTTCGTGCTCCAAATCGCGACGGGAATCTCCTTCGAACGCGCCATCTTCTACCACAAGTTCTTTGCTGGCGTGACCTGGATCCTCGCCGGCTTACACGGTCTCGCATATTTGCTGGAGAACGACAGCGAGGCCTACGACGACATCACCATCTACTCAGGAGCCGCCGCGTTCTTCGCGTTGACAGCTCTCGTGCTACTCGCATTCTACAAGATCCGCCGCTACTTTTTCGACTTCTTCCTCCGCTTCCACTGGATCATCTTCATCGTGGTCGTTGTCGCGGCTGTGATCCACGGCGCTGCCATCGTGCTCATCGGCTTCGTGCCGTTTGTTATCGATCTGCTCTTCCGTTACGCCTATCGTACGCGCAACTACAACCTGCCAAACGGAGCCATCTCAGCCAGTGACGTGACGGTGAGACTCGTCTCGAAGGAAGTCGTCCGAGTCCAGTTCCCGCGAGTGCGTCCCAACGCAGACCCTACATCGCCCACGGCCCCATCGTTCAAGTATGAGCCCGGCCAGTTCGTGTTCCTGTGCTTTCCTCAGGTCTCCGCTATGGAATGGCACCCGTTTTCCATCGCGTCGACCCCACACGAACCGATGGTCACGATCTACGTCAAGGTCTCCGGTGACTGGACCAAGAAGCTGGCAGAAATGGTCGCCAGGACGGAAATATACTCAAGCCCACCGCTTCTCGTGGACGGACCCTACGGAGCCGTGTCGATCGAGATGGACCACTACTCGCACTTCTTGTTCATCAGCGGAGGCATTGGCGCCACGCCAATGATGTCGCTTGCAAACAGCCTCCACTTTGACGCAACGGTGGCTCGGACCCGTCAGAGAATCGTGGAGAAGGCGTGGTTCGTGTGGTCGGTGCGAGATCGCGAGGTTGTGACGGCGCTCATGGACTCGTCCAACACCAGTAGCGCTCAGTACGATCCGACCACGCACGCATGGCTGCCTCACGCGTTGGTGTCGCCTAGCAATGCGAACTCTCGCGATACTGACGCCTTCTTCGCCCAGTTCTTTCTAACCAAGGGCCAGCAAGACCTCTCACACCCCATTGATCAGCTATTCGCGTCGTGTCTCGCGTACGGATCCCGCCCCGACTTCACTCAGACCCTCACTGAGATGGGTGAGCTGGCCATCAGTCGGTACCAAAGCACTGCCAAGGTCCAGGCTCGTGTCGGCGTGCTGGTGTGCGGCCCTGCGGTGATGGTCTCCGATGTGCTGCGCCAGAGCTTGAATGTTTCCAAGCAGCTCAAGGGCAAAGTGGTCTTCGACGTCCACCAGGAGACCTTCAACCTCTAGGCACTTCACATTCTCAACACATTATCCCCATCAGTAAATTTTCATCCATGTTGATCTTAAAACCCCAGCGTTCACGTTCAGCATGCGTCAAATCCACCGGATACGATGAGCTGTCTGAAGATACCTGAACCTATGCACTGGGTTCGCAGGTTTCGAAGTGAACCTTCGGCTTGGGTTCACTGTTACCATCTTGGTGGCATACGGACCGTGATTGAAGGATGCTTCGATCGCACGAGCAGTGTCCATAGCTCCTTTTGTCCTTTTGTGTGGTCACGATTAGCATTTCGCTTGGCTCTTAAGTCTCACTCCGTATCAAGACTGGCATTCTTACAATTCCGTTTCCACTCACTTTCGATTTCGCCACCTACAGCCCACAACAATCATGATGGCTCTCGCTGCTACTGTTCGCACGGTGTTGCTGCTGCTGCTCGTGCTCATCGCTGCTACGCAGGTGTCAGATGAAATTGAGCTGGTGGGGTTTTCGGTCTCTACTGACTATTCGCGGTATGAGCTCGGGGTGTTCGTGAAGGACTTGGGCAACCCTAAGGCAGTTAGTGCTGTCTACTCGACGGACATGGTCGCGTTTGACAATTCGTGTGCATTTGCATTCTTCGACGTGGGAGGCGGTCCCGGGAAGGAGATTTGGCGATGCGACTGCCGTTTCCTGCTGAGAGCTCGCAAATCCGGATCTACATCGAGTACAAGGTGGACAATCAGACCTACACCATCAACAACAACGGCTACTTCTATACCGTCAGTGAGCCAGCCCCGACCGAAATGCCAACGCCAGCTCCAACGCCAGAGCAGTACTCGGACTTGGTGAGAGCAGTTACTCTCGGCGACTCTCGATACTACGTCTGGTTGATTCTCAAGGAATTGAACGTGCCCAAGACCGTCACCATCAACTCCTCGATCAACAACGGGCACTTTGGCACTCTCTGTGCCGCTCAATTCTACTCGCCGCGTGACATTTACACCGAGACCTGGCGGGGCGATTGTCCGCTCGCTTGGACCACCAACCATCTCAAGTTTTACGTTGAGTACATCGTGAATAACGTGACCCGCATCGACAACAACTTCAGGTACTACGAGTACGGTTTGCCGACTCAGCAGCCTCCAGCGTCGCCAATCACCGAGCAACCGACGCCAGAGCCAACGACGATACCAATACCGACGCCGACGACGGTGAATCCAACACTAGAGCCAACTCCGGTGCCGACTCCACCGAACCCGACGCCAGTGACAACAACTTCGACGCCGATCCCAGCTCCCACTACACCAGAGCCGACCACGCCCCAGCCGACAACCACGACTCCAACGACGCTCGAGCCGATCACAACAACCCCGACTCCAGCAACGCCAGGATCGACCACCCCAGCACCAGCGACGCCAACGCCAACACCGACAACTATCCCAGTACCATCGACGCCCAAGCCAACGACTCCAGCCCCGACCACGCCAGCTCCGGCGTTGCCTCCATCCAGCTTCTTCAATCGCCTCTGTCGTCCATTCCCGCACTGGTTCTGCTTCAGCCTGTGCAAATGGAACGACCAACAGGATCGTTGCATCGGCAAATCGTTTCACGTCATCACGATGATCGACGAAGGGCTCAGTTCGGTGCCAAGATAAACGCCACGAACGCCAGTATTGAATGCGACCTCATACGAATCTTGGTCTCTATCACTCCAGCTCAGACGATTGTCGTCGGTCTGGACGAACGAAGGATCACGTCGAAAGTGTGCGTTGAATCACAATGAGGCTCGAGTAGCGCACCGTCCTTGCGTGCCCTCCTCGTCGTCAGGGTCTCGGCATGTTGAAGCTGCGAAAGGGTCGACGTCGACCAGGAGATCCGGTATGTGGACGTGGAGATCACTTCATCTTATCCCAGCCAGTAGAAGCACCATTTTCCATTCTCCGTCGGTACGTAGGGCACGATAGCCTGTCGTGCACCCAGACGCCAGCTTCGTTCTCACTGGCGCAAGCGCATGTGTTCACATCCGTCTGGACCTGAACCGCTCCTCCACACTGCGCCAAGGTGAGACGCTCGAGCCCACGACACGCTGCATGAAGCTCTTCAGTCGTGTGTACGCATGGAATACAAGCGACGGTTTCGTAGATCCCTCTACAGTACGAGACGCGCACGACATTCATCTCGCCGCGCCTTTCGCCGTGTGGAACCATATCCAAGCCAACAATACGCAAAGTGGAGACGCCAATCGATATCTTGGGCGGCAAAGGTCGCGGTGAGTTCACGGAAGACTCGTCGCTTTGGAATGCGGTGGTCGTACGCTTAGCCGAACGTTCCTGGCAGGTGCGCGGACTGTGGACGGCGTCCCAGAGCCCGCCTTCGAAAATCCGCAAATGGGTACGGAATGGTTCGTTGAAGCATCGGGGGGATCACGAAGTTCTTGTCCACCATATTTCAAAACACGGTAAACCTCAATACTAATATTCTGAATTTATTGCGTACGTTCCACCTTGTTTCGACCCAATAGTTCCAATATCACCTTATTTTGCGCAAAATGACCGAAATCAGTCTGAAAAGAGGGTGGGATTTGATGGGCAGATCTGCACGACGCCACGGAAAACGCGACTCGACGAAGAGCTCTCGTTCTCGCTGGGCTGTGTTGTTGTCTGTGGTTTGGCCGGCCTTCCGCCTCTCAGTGGAAGGCTGTCGTCATCGCCACTGCAATCGCCCAGCAGCTGCTCGCGTGTCTAGGTCAGGAGCTCTCCATCTGAGCAGCGCTTTCACATTTATCATCATTTGCTTGTCTTATTCCAGCCATGTTCTTCTCGGAGCTTCCCCTTGCCACCACGCGCTTGGTCCTCTCGCTTCTATTCACCTAGACGCCTACAGTACCGCTTGGGGGGTGTTGCGAGTGGCCAGTGTGGGCTGGGTGTGTTGCGTGCGAAAGAGTCGGGACCACTGACGCCACTCTCAATCGACCGACCAGATGGAAGGCCGCGGCCATCATCTCTCTGCAGCGCTCTGGGTCGCACTGGGCCATTTCTCTTGGCGTTTGTATCGACTGCTGTAGAATGGCAAACGCGGTAGAGTGTCTCTCCGTCAGCAACAACACCAACACGGTCGCGCGTCGCGTCGCACATCGTTGCCGTTTTAACGCGCGTCCTCTGAGCCGCTGGGCTCTAGGGCTCAGGCGCAGGCTCATGCGCACATCGTTGAGCTCATTCCGCAATTGGAGCTTCAAGCGCAACACGTGTCGCAGTCCTCCACACACCACCACACCACGCCTCCCATCAATATCGGAGACCGTCAACTTCAACCACTTCCCTTCCTTCCCGCTTACAATGAACCGCGAGTCTCTTCGTCAAGCGCTTCGCGTCCACGTCCAGCGCCTGCGCCAGCAGCACATGCGTTCACAGTCGGACGTCTCCGTGGCCTCCGCCTCCACGAACACGGCTGCCTTCGCCGTGGGCTGCACGGTCGACGAGCTCGTGCACCAAGTCGAAGGCGCGCTGTCGACCGAGAAGCCCGACTACGGATTCGGTGAGGCGATTGCTCGACTGCAGATGATCATGGGCGTGAATAGCGGAAACAACAGCGGCTCCAGTGGCACAGGACCAGTGATGCACCGTCGTGGCTCCCTGGGTGGCAGCGGCCGACGAGGATCTATCTCCGACATGCTCGACATGATCGACGCCGAGGCCATGGTCTCTCGGCACTCGCTCAAGTCCCTCGCATGATCGTAGACTTCCCCACGAAATGCCAGCCCACGCACCCATGTCATGAGGCGTATTACACCCACCACGCCAAGCCAATTCTCCCCAACCAAGGCTGCGAAACCCCACACAAAACAAACCGTAGATCTAGTAAGTAGCATGTAGTCGTAGTCTCCGATACGTGCCTGTACAACAAGTCACCTACCGCGCGCGTAGCGCCGCCAAAGTCAAAATTACAAGTAAGAAGAAGTAGAAGTAGAGTCAATACGTATTATTCATCGTTCTATTATCCACGCGTCGGTGCCTTTCTTGTAGATGGCTCAAAAGTCGAAGGTCTCCTGGTGGACATCGAAGGTCACGACGTCTTTGAGCTCCTTGGACACGCTCATAGCCTGGCGTACGACCTCCGAAATCATGGCCTTGGGTCCACAGACCAATACACCCACACGGGCCGGGTGGCTGCTCTTGGCCTGCCAGCCTTGGTGAGTTGCAGCCAGTTGACCGAGTTCTTGCAGAATGGCTGCGAGACGAGGCCGCTGGTTGTACTGGAGACACAACGCGAGCTGCTGATCCATTGGAAGCGAGAGGTCTTGCGTGCCTTTGGTGAGGAAGAACTGGGCGTAGAACGCGTCGTGGTCTTTCGAATTGGAGTTGCTAGTCGATCCGAGCACGTGAGGCAGCCACGACTGATCTGGAGACGGCAAGGTCTTACTGGGATCACTAGGACACAGAGCCTGGATGGTTTCGCGGTCACGAATCGACCACACGAACCACGCCTTTTGAACTGGAATGGCTCGCTTGGTTCGGTTGTGGGAGAGGTCGTTCGCTAGCGACATCATCGGCGTGATTCCGATGCCGCCGCTCACGAAGAGCACGTGGGAGTACCGTTCCAACTCGATGGAGACGGCTCCGTACGGTCCGTCGACCAGCATGGCCATGTTCTTTGGAGTCTCCACCGTTCCGCCCGCCAGGGCAACTTGAGTCGACAGCTTCCTGGTCCAGTCACCCAGCACCTTGATGAAGATCGTGACCATGGGCTCATGCGGGGCCGACGCGATCGTGAAAGGATGCCACTCGAGTTTGGCAACGCGAGGGAAGCACAGGAACACGTACTGGCCGGCTTCGTATTTGAATTTCGTGGCTTCGCGTGGGAACTGGACGCGGACGATGTCTTTAGCTACAAGAGCCACGGTCACTTGGTTGGCTTGGATGCGACGGGCGTAGCTGGGCGCTTTGATGCCGAAACGGACGACCAAGTCGATTGCCCAGGGAATAAAGCCGAAGAGCATGAGCCCAGCGCCGTGGATGACGCCAAACACCACGATCAGGGTGAAGAAAATCCAGTGGAACCGAAGAAACAGCTCGAAAAAGCGTCGGCGGATCTTGAAAAACGCGAAAAACACGAGCGCACTGAGGAAGTAAAACGTGAGCGCGCCCGATAGCTCGCGAGAGACCAGCTGCGAACTACTACCACCGCCATTCGATCCTGGAACGCCACGATATTGCAGTCGGCGGCGGCTCCCGGTGGCATTTTGCTCCAGCAAATACGCCAAGCCGTGCAATCCGGAGACGATCCACGAGACGCCTCCGAAGAACTTGTGGTAAAACAGCGATCGCTCGTAAGGCAGTCCCGTCATCGTGAGTAGGATCGAATTGTTCCGCACGGCCAAGGCGAACGGTGGAATCATCATGAGTGCGGCTAAGCTGCCGGTGCCGCCGACGTCCTGCTGGCTGCAGCGAATGGCGTTGATGATGATCACGGCGGCAGCGACAGGCAACGTCACGATCAAATCACCCAGCTTGAGTTCCAGCGCTTCAGTCAGAAACGGCAGCGGCTTGGCGAAAACGGTCCGCGAAAGCTGCCAGCGAAGCGCAAACCACCGCTGCGCGAGAGAAGACGTTGTGTGGCTTCCGCTTGAGGCTTGAACGTTGGCTGACGGTGTCGATGCGCTGTCGTACGTGGCCGTCGGCGACGGAGAGTCGACCACAGCCGCCATCGGTCTTGAGTATGTCGCTGTTGCGTCTTGATGATCAAGATGGGAAGTGAGAACCTGATATGACGGCGAAAGACATGAAGGTTTTGCGTACCGTCTCAATTGGAGAAGAACTCCATGGCTTGATGGCTGGCTTGGTCTACGAACAGGAATAAAATCGCATTTTTCGCGGAGAAGGCTCACAGTGACGTCATGCGCAGCTATGTATAAAAATAGGGGCGTTAAAGACACACAAAGATCGCTCACAATGTCGCGAGACCTTTCCGCCTGGAGATCAGAGCCGACGGATCATGTCCACGTAGTATTGCTCGTGGTCCGGATCCAGCGTCCGCAACTGCTCGTAGTACGCCACGCTCTGCTTCTTCGCGGCGTCCGGCGTCGCTTCAAAACCCACGCGGCGGCGGTGGATGTCTGCGAGCGTGACCAGCACCCACTTGGCCTGCTGCTCCATCTCCAGCAGCTCGTTTAACCACTGGACTTGGCTGTTGAGGAACTCGAGCGCCTCCGCTCGCTCGTCCTTGAGCACGTCCAGCATGGAAGTGAGCAGCCAGCGGAAGTAGAACCACGCGCTCTGGTCGTCCGGCTCCGTGAAAACAGCTTGCTGCACGATACCAATCTCGTCCTGGAGGGCTTCTGCCGTCAGTGGCTTGGCAAGAGTGATACTGCGGTGGTGGAGAGCCTAGATGATAACATTTTATCTCGTAAGTCTCCGATATTGTTGGATTAGAAAGTCCAACAACCATCACCCAGCAGAAGTTCTTCGTACCGAGTAGTTGGAGAAATTCTGGTCGATCTTGAGAGTCGAGAACGCAAGCTCGTCGTCACGAGAGACGCCCGCGAGGCGACACACGTGGCGGCGGTAGTTCCAGCAGTGGAAGTTGCGCTCGTCCAGCTCCAGTAGTTTGTTACACAGCGCGATCTCCTTGGGCAGATCGGCGAGCCCCTTGTCTGTGATCCACTGGCGCTGGTACCACGCCGAGTAGCTCTTCGGGTTGCGCTGGAGCGCTTCCTACAGCTCTCAAAACCATCAAAATGAGTTTCGAGAACGCCATTTTCATCGAAAAACGACGTACAAAGGTCAATTTGAGCTCCGTTTTCGCGATTTCGACGGCATCGACACCACTTTCGCCCTGCTTGGCCAACAGCGCGTCGATGATCTCGCGACGATAGCTCCAGACGAGATGGAACTCTTGGTTGAGCAGCAGCAAGTGGCTCGTGAGCGGCAGGATGTGCGCCTCCAGCACGCGCTGCTTCCGTAACGCCAGCACTTTGCCCGCGACTTCGTGGTACATGCGCACCTTGGTGAGCGCCTCGCGGCGGTCGTCGTCCGACCGCTTCTCCTCCTTCTCGCGCTCCACACTCTTCACACGGCCGTGCATACTGCTGCTTCTTGGCTCCTTTTCTTGGTGTGCTTCTTGGGGTTCTTCCGAATTGGATCTACAGGTTCTAAAAAGAGCTTTTTCAATGGTTCTAAAAAAGCGCTTTGTTTAGAAACTCGCAAATTTTGTGATGTCGCATTTTTGTGTCCGTTTTAGGTACGAATTGAACGATGCAAGGTCACCGAGTGACGCCCGCAGTGTCAGCCACACAATCCAGCTTTGCAATCTTGAGGTTGACGCTCGGCCCGACAGACTCACGAGCCCAACAGAGCGAAGCCAGAGGCGTTGAGTCTGTGTCCGAGCGAACGTCTCTGCTCTGCTGGATCTAGGATCTCCTGGATTTATGGCCGCGACCATCGCACGACGCGTGCATCGCCGGGTCCACAACGTCCGAGAGTTGACGTGCGGGGCCAGCGAGCGACTCCACGTGGTTGAAGCTGGGCAGCGGTGCATGAGCTGTCGGAGGTGGTCCCGTCCATGCCTCAGCTTCATCAAAATCTCACGGATATTAATTTATCTAGTAGTTCTGCAAACAAAAACAACCCAAATCAAGTATCGTAATGGGCGACAATATGCGTTTTCAAAGGCATGGCTGCTTTGTGAGACGTGAGACCGTGGCGCCGTGTTTGTCGTTGCTGGCCCGCCCAAGCACCCGACCACCTGGCGCTCCTTACGCCCAACTGCAACGACAAAAAGCCACTTGCATCTGTGAATGGCACCCAGCTGGGCAGTGAGAAGGACAGCAGCCACAGCATGAAGCCCAAGCAGCGCGCCTGGCTGGCTGACTGATCCCCCGGACCCAAGCAGGAAGCGCCGGCCCTGCCCTCCTTGGGAGACCCTAGGCGTTCCGCTGGCGGCGTATATTGCTGCCTGGCAGTGGCAAGAGCCCATTCCCGATCGTGCGGCCTTCCACTCAAGTCTGCCACCCTCCAACCAAGTCAAGATGGTCTTCGCTGCTGTGCGCAACGTCCTCACGATCCTCCTCCTTGCCGCCGTCGCGCAGGCCGCCAACGAAGTCAAGGTCTCAACCTTCACGTTCGACGGCGCCAAGCTCACGGGTGCTCTCAGTGTGCAGAACCTGGCGTACACCAAGGTGGTGAACGTGATCTACGCGAACAACGCACAGACGTGGGGCAACACGTGTGCTGCTAGCTACACGAGCGGTCCGGACTCGAGCAGCAAGGAGGTGTGGTCGTTCAACTGT